>JAOSBN010000009.1:5386813-5399989 GCA_027563595.1 Erythroxylum suave
ATGGAAAGGAGTTTTAAGATTTAGTAAAAAGGGTAAACTCAGTCCAAGATACATAGGCCCTTATGAGATTATTGAGAGGATTGGGCCACCCGCCTACAAGTTAGCTTTGCCACCAGAGTTATAAAAAATTCATAATGTCTTCCATGTACCAATGCTACGGAGATATAGATCGGATCCATCACACATAGTCCAACCATCAGAAGTTTAATTAAGGGAGGATTTAACTTATAAAGAACAACCAGTGGCTATCCTATATTCAAAGGAAAAAGTCTTGCAAAATAAGACTGTGAAGTTGGTAAGAGTTTTGTAGAAGAATCATACAAGAGAGGAAGCAACGTGGGAAACTTTGGAAGCTATGAAGGAGAAGTACCCACACCTATTTGTAGACTCAGGTAAGAATTTCGAGGACAAAATTTTTTAAGGAGGGGGGAAATGTTGGATCTCATTTTTAGGATTTTATATTTTTATTTTTATTTTCTTTATTTATTAAATTATCAAGCATGAAAATAAATTAGAATTTATGAATTAGGAATTTTTAGAGTCTAATATGGTATATTTTGAATTTTATATGGTAGTATGAATTAAAAGAAAGAATTAAAATAAAGTGAAGGAGTTAGTAGGAATTTCCTTATAAAGAAAGGGTAAATTGGTAAAAACAAAAAGGTTGTCTTAAATGAATAAGACAAAAGAGAAGGAGACATGAGTGTATGGTGGTGTGAATTAAAAGAACAGGAAGAGAATAAAGAGAAGGAGAGGTATGGAAATTCTTGGATAAGGAAGGGTAAATTTGTAAAAAACACAAAAAGTTGTATTAAATGAATAAGACAAAGAAGAAGGAAGAGTCGTGTGTTCTAAGGAAAAAAGAGAGGAGAATCGTGAATCACCTAGAAGGAGAGAAGAAGAAAATGAAGCAAGGAGAAGGAAGAAGAAAAGAGCAAGAAAAAAGATAGAAGGAAGAGTTTTAGCTAGGTTTTCTAATGAGGTAATCCTTCTTATTCTTTATGTTTTGATAGAAGAAAGAAGTAGGTTTTATGTGAAGAAGATGTTGAATGAAGTTGGAGAAAACTAGGTTTTTATATGATGAAGATGAGGACAGAAAGAAGAAGAATAATAGGTTGATGTTAGATCTTAGATTATTCTAGCTAGATAAAAATCAAGAAGAGATTAAGTGTAAGCTTATCCATGGATACCTAGGTAGAAGGAAAGCTTTATATATGTGTGATTAAATGAAATATGATTGTTCTTAGGGAGCCGAGAATATAGACGTCAAGAGTGAGGAGAAGAGCAAGCATGACACTTGGAAATATCAAGCTAAATAGGTGGGTAATATATTTATAGTTTGTTATGATGAGCTAAATTGATTATGTGCATGTATGATGAATGTGTTGTTTTATTCATTGTGAATGTGGGAAAGATAATCTGTGAATTTATATCGTGTTGCATTGTAAAAATTCTATGACTTTGTATGAATAAAAAATAAAAGATTTATGAAACATGAAAGCATGAATATAATGTGAAATGTATGATCATAGAGAAATCTGTTATGTGGGCAAGAGAGAAAATCCATTTCGTTAGTCTCGTGCATGATGACCTATCGCCTTCTCCTGATTGCCCACTTGTGACCACGAGATCCTGAGAAATCAGACTCATTTTGTTTCACAGTGTAAACTTCAGTTTCCCCGTTTCGTTCCACGGAACTCTCGAGCCATTGTGTGTGCATTGCATTGTTGGACATGTTAAGTTATGATGTATTTTGAATGTTATGATTGACAATAACTTTCAACCAAATTGTTTTGTGATGATGTGTTGTGTTATGAATGTTCATTGTGTAGTGTATAATTCATTAGCACTGACTATAGATATATTAGTCACTAAGCTGTTCGGCTCACCCCTAAAATTTTCTACTCCTCAGGTGTAGAACCAGCAGATCAATAGTGAGTCTTGCAAAGATTTGGCATATCTCCCAGAATTTCATATTTTTGTAACTAAGTTAGTGTCAATCACTTTTAGGTGATCTTATAAGCATGTCAGCATAAACATTTCTGTATGTACTATGCGACCATGATACTATTATGGCATTGTGAAATGAAGTATGAAAATATGTATCAACTTTGTTGTTGCGAATTGATAGTTATATATAGGCAGAATTTTTCTTCTTATATTATATTGGTTGTGTGCTGAATGTTGGGAGATATTGGGATACACTTGTTTGTAGCAAATTGTGTATCAAAGGAGTTTGGTATGTAAGAAAATTTATGTTGGTTCAGGTCCTTTGAAATTGGTATGAGAACCGGTTGTGATTACATGAATAAAAACAGAAAATATGGTAAAGATGTGATCTGAAATTTTAAGTAATAAACTACATTGATCTAGGTAGATTTAGGCTAAGTGGTCTACATAAAAGTTGTAGATTATTCTTTTACCTTTCTAACGCTATAAAGATTGAATTTTTTAGACTTCAGATGCAGAAGTTATGATCCTTATAAAATAGCAATATGGGTGTTCAATTTTGCATAATTGGTGTATAATTTTGATTGAATGGTAACTTTTACTTAAATAATTAAATTGTATTGATATAGGCTGAATTAGACAAAATTGTCTTCATAAAAGTTGTAGATCTTGTTCTTAGCTTTCCAACGATATATAGTTTGTAATTTTTGGACTTCTGGATTGAGAGTTATGTGTTTCGAAGTAAGGATGTCTAATTGGGGATGTCTCAATGATGACACAGTACGATCGCGACGGTCCCAAAATTTCACCCAATCGCGATTGCAACGAAGCGTGATCACGATGGCCTCGAAATTCTTCAAGGTCGTGATCGCGACGAAGCGCGACCACGAAAATTCCAGTTTCCCCTAAAGTCGCGATCGTAACATGATACCATCGCAATGCATACACTTTTTAGTCTCCCCCAACACGCCAATTCAGAAAAAAAAAAAATTCTCTTTTACTTAACCCAATTTCTATTAATTCTTTTTACACCCAAAATCATTATTCTTTATACATTTTTGCTATGGATAATTTTTCATTAAATTGTTGGGATTATTTTTACTTTTCTTATGAATTTTATTTAGTCAATATAATTATTATCTATTTCTTTTATTTGATATTATCCATTAATTATTTTATTAATAGTTAATTTTTTGTATTATATCATTTTTTTTGAATAATTTAGTTATATGTCTAAAATAATTTTATAATCCCGCCAAAAATTTTTTGTGTCTAGACTTTAATTAAATATAAATGTTATAATTTATTTTATTACAATGTTCCCAACTATATTATATTTATTATTATTATTATTACAAATAAATTTCCAATGATGGCACGTAGTCACCATAAAATCCGTACGGGGACCCAGGGCTAACAAAAAAAGACTAATACTTAAAATAAGTGCCAAGAATACAAAGTTGGATAATTGAGACTATCCACTTATTTCATGTTAGTTAGATCAATATAATAAGAATCACAAAGTTATATACTAGGGTATACATATCCTTGTGCTTATTAATTAGGTGAAACTTTTTCAAAAGAATAACCAAATCAACTTTTGGTGAAAGGATGATTATAAAAATGAATTTTTAAATCTTATACATAAGATGTATTCGATGTAGTAACAATTCATAAAGGAATTATTGGGTTATTTCATTATACTATTAATGATTTTATATGATATACTCATAGGTATTAAATGAAATATTGATTTAAAATTTTAGAAAAGATAAAATTGTTTAAATATAAGTATAAATTAAGCATTAAGATTGATAAATCATTTCAATAAGTTATCTATAGTGATGTGGTGCTTAGTTGAAGCATACATTATCAACTAAGTTTCAAATTAAATTAGACAACAAAGGTTGTGAGATATCTAAATGGTTGGATATAAGCTTATAGATCTATTGAAAAAATTGTTTGTTTCAATGTATACGTATAGGAGAATGGTTCTCAAGATAAGTAGTGGGAGTATGATGAAATTTGAAAAATTCAAATCTCGTGACAATAAATCCAATTTGAACTAGTTCCTTTGTTATTTCATTAAACGTATAGTGGAAAGGCTACAAGATGTTGAAAGATCCACTTTCATTATGAATTCAAAGAGTTTGTATTGAAGATGATTATGAATTTATAATGTCTACAAGAAGATTAATGAGGGTATGATTGTCATCTTTAATGGGAGCGTGTAGAGATATATTACTCATAGATAGAATAATAACTCTTTTTTTCAATTATTAAAAATATAATTTTCCAAACACAATTCATATTGAATATGAAAAGGCAACAACTTAGTTATGAGAATTAAATATATGTAGATCAATTGGAAGTAGTTTACCAATTCTGATCTAAGCACATAAATGATATACATAAGGTATTTAATATACTTATAAAATATTAATGACATCCATTATTCTATATATGAGTTGATATTTGAGTTCAAGTTTATAAGGATATTAATTTTAGAATTAAATACTAATTAAGATATATTTTTTTACTTAGAACAATATTATTTTGACATTGGAAAGGTTTTAATGTAGTAATGATTGCTAATTAAGCCATAACACATTTTTCATTCCATGGAAATGATTAATTAGGTTAAGCAGTTCTTTAATGAACTTGATATAGGTCCTTCCATTGTTCAAAATAGTAATGTAATGGAGACCATTAGAGCCATTAGTCATGAAAAAGGTGATAAGGTCTCATCAAAGATGCAAGTATATGTTTAGGTTGTTTCTATTAATTATGATGATAATTAAGATGAAAGTTGTAAGATTTAAACAAGTGTTTACTATAGAGATTCTTACAAAATTTTCTTATTAGACCATTGTCCTAATAGTAGTTTGTTCATCATATGGTGATATGGTAGAAGATATTTAAACAATAGGCTAAGTGTAAGCGTAATATTGTTGGTTAATGACCTACTACCAGTCGGTTGGTTGTAGTTTAATGACAATTATTTAAAGACATTCTTTATCTTATGTATACTTAGACATGTATGATAAAGTTCATAAGATCAATATACATTAAAAATGAAAATGTAATGAAATCAAAATTATGAGATTCATATTGCATTCATGCATTATCCATAAATTATGCCTATTCATTATTCTCTTGAGATTCGACATTAACAAAACATAAAAAGACTAACACACATTTTAATTTTTCCTTATGAAGGGAGTAGTCGATCTCATAGGATAAAATATGGAGATACTTAATCAAACATGTAAGAGTTTTGTTAGATAACGAAGTTGACCCTATATCAGATATTCATTTGGAACATTAATTATATGCATATGGAAATTCTCATTGTGATGGTTATATAAGTGATCTTTGACTTGAGATCTAAAATATTATCTTGTATAGGGATTGTTATGTTTTATACTTGTTTCCTATTCCAGTCAAGGGTAACTCAACCCGTAGTCATTAGATATAGCATAAACTATATAGAGATAGTTGAGTTACCAATATAGGATTCATCACCCTAAAGCAATTAGGGAGAATGTTTCATTTTTTGATTGGATATGTGATATTCAGTAAATAATGATCAATATGAGGTACAGAATCTTGTTTTGCCAGCATGATTAAAATATCTTTGTTCTCTTTAACCCAGTCTTTATGTGAGACCCATTACGTTCATAAATGTTTCGACAATGCATACAAATTATAACCCTAAATAATTTCTAGGATTGGATAAATTAAAATCTTTTAATTTATCTTGAATTCTCGAATTAAACAATTTATATCCACAGTTTGAGATTGGTGTCTGGTAGTGCATCATGACTACCCAAATATTTAGGAATGTCAAATTGCTTTGAATAATATTTTTATGCATAATTTTTTTGTTTATTCAATCATTTCATCATACAGTGTTTGGATTATACATAAAGTAGTGAATTAATGTCTACTATATTTTGAGTCTTTTCGAAATTCTTTACTTCATTTTAGTCCTCTACTTAAACTTAATATGTTGATTAAGGAATTAATTGTAGAAAAATTACTTAGGTATCTTCTGATTCTAGTTTTTCATCTAATTCTACCATTCAAAATTCATCTAGATCCTCTCAAAGTTCTACAATAACTATAAAAAGTATAACCATATTATCTCTAAGTGTTAACGACTAAGATTTAACCATTCAAAGAATACTATCTCTCATCCTTATCATACTTATGCTACTGTAATAGTCGAAAAGTCTTTTGAAAGTAGATCCCTTGAATTTTCCTTAAAGGACATTCAAATTCTCTTATAACAACTTTAACCAAAATTTGGTTAATCTACCTTACAAGCCTTATCAGTTAGACGAGGCACATCTTCATTATGATTTTTTGATTATGCATTTCTTAACCATATGATTTATAACTCTTCTATTTTCACCTTCAAAACTTGTGATATCATCACATAGTAAAAATCAATACATTTAAATTATTTATCTCTGTTTTTGAGTCATGGTTAGTTTATGTAGGAATCATAAATAGGCAAGATCCTTGCAACAGAGTGTAGAGTTAGTAAAATGTTTGAGCTTCAATCTCTTCATATTCCTTCTAAAGCTATTATTATCATTGTTGATTCTAGCATTTGGCATTCTCACTTAAGTCATATTTCCAGTTCTAGATTTGGGTCTTTACTTTCTAATGGTTGTTTGGGTCATGTCCAAATATAACACTTTGATTGTGCATCTTTGTCATCTTATAAAACATTATATCTTACCATTTTTTAGAAGTGATTCTATTTCTTCTACTACTTTTGACTTAATTCACTTTGATATTTAGGGTATTACCCCTAATATTTCAACGGGTGGTTTTCTTGACTTTATAATATTTGTTTATGATTATTCTCGATTTACATGTATTTATCTTATACAAAATCGACCTGAGTTATCATGTATCCACTTTAGTTTGAGAATATTATTGTTACTCAATTTTCTTGCAAAATCAAAATTATTTATACTAATAATGACAAAAAACTTAATATATCGTATCTCACCTAGTTTTTTTCATATAATTAAAAGATTGTTTAAAACTCTTGTCATAACAATTCATCTTAAAATGAAATTTTAGAAAGAAAACATAGATATATTTTAGACACAGTTAAAGCCTTCTTGATCTCTTCCTTTTATCCTAAAATATTTTGGTGAAAAGCTGCTCTTACTACTATTTATATAATGAATAGAGTCCCCTCTCCTACTTTTGGGCAAATCTTTCCTTATGAGAATTTATAAATGTCTTCAAAATTATCATATGCTAAAAGTCTTTGGCAGTGTCTATTTTGTTCATCTTTAGCCTACGAGTATGCCAAATTAGAACCAAAGGCATGATTGTGTTATTTTCTTAAATAAGGTATTGAACATAAAGACTATTATAGATAGGATCCTCTTCCCAAATGTTTTTGTATCTTTTGTTGTGCCACCTTTTAGGAATATAAAAGGTTTTCTATCTCATCTTCTTTTCAGGTTGACAATGCTTTTACTCCTCTTTTTAGTAACCCAATATCTCTTCATTTCGTGGAGATAACTTTACAGATGATAGCTCCTTCAGTTTGAATCAGCCTATTGTTGCTCTTAAAGAATCTTGCCCAATTATGAAACCTAACTGCTCAACCTTTGTAGCTCCTCCTTCACCTTTTCATCCTTTTCAACAACAATCTTATTGTTCTTCTTGTGTAAATTAACCTTATATCCTTGATCGTGATTATATTTGTAACACTACCATTATCATTTATGAAACTCTTACATATCGTGAGTTTAGTTCTAACCATCTTCGGTAGAAAGCAATGGCAGAAGAACTTGAGGCTCTCACTAGTACATATATCTAGGATCTTGTTGACTTGCCTTTAAACAAGTTTATGGCTAATTATAAATGGATTTGTAATATCAAAACTCATTTTAATGGATCTATAGAATGTTATAATGCTTGACTTGTTGGAAAAGACTACACAAAAAAATATGACATTAATTATGAAGGGACATTTGCCCTTGTAGCTCGACTCACTTCTATTTAAACTCTTATTACTATTACTAAGGTCAAACAATGCAAATTATTTCAGATGGATGTTAATAATGCCTTTCTAAATTTCAATTTATATATGCTTCCTCTCCTCTTGGCTATAACCACCCACCTAATATGATTTATCGTCTATGTAAAACTCTTTTTTTCCTTGAGCAAGCACCTTGACCATGGTTTCTCAAATTTAGTAAAACTATTCTTTAATTTTTTTTCAATAAATTCCTTACGACAATACATTATTTATTGAAAAATTACTCTATTATATACATTACCTTTTCTTTATATGGATGACATGATTATTATTAGAGATGATTTGCAAGGTATCATTAATTTCAAATCCTTGTTAACAAATTAGCACGAGAGATCTTGAGCCTCTCAGGTTCTTCCTTGGACTTGAGATTTCAAAGGATCAATATGGACATTATTTATCTCAAGCTAAGTATGCGCCTTTAATCTTATCTCTTGATCATATCTTATAGATTCTAAGATTATGCACTATCTTATAGTAGAGCCTAATGCACATTTATTAACTATTGATAGTAATCTTCTTAATGATGGAATTTTTATCAGCAACTAGTTGGTAGTCTTATCTATCAAACTTTCACTTGACTAAACATCGCTCTTGCGTTCCACATTTTAGTCAGTTGATGACAACTTCCCACACCATCCGTTTTGCTACTATTTTATATATCCTTTTTTGCTAAAGAGATAATGTGTCATGGGCTTTATTTTTCATGGCATTCTTCTATTAACTTACAAGCTTACTATGATGTAGGTTCGATGCTCTACTACTCGCTATTATGTCTTTCTTGGTGACTCATTGATTTCTTGGTATAGTAACAAGCAAAAAGTTACATCACTATGGTGCCAAATATGAACTTAAAGTCTTTGTTGATATTGCTTTTGAACTTCTCTAACTACAGTAGTTACTTCAAGACATGAGAGTTTCACATTCGTCTACTATACCACTATATTGTGATTAATCATAAAGTTATGTGAATTGCTAGTAATGATGTGTTCCATGAATGAATTAAGCATATTGAGATAGATTTTTGTCTTATAGGTCAACATATTCGTGAAGACATCATTCACCTCTTTTTGGTTTCCTCCATAAATCAAATTGTTGATATTTTTACTTACAGTCACTCACCTAGCTAATTTCATGATTTGGTATCCAAATTCTAGCTTGCAGAACTTATGCTTGAGCTAGAGAGGGGAATGTTAGAATATTACTATAATACCTACGTACTATATTTAAAGATTTTGCATAACATTATTGATCTTAGATTTAGCAATCATAGCCTTTTTTCCATAGTTAGTTCGGTTTGATCTTGTATAAATTAATGATGTTTTCTCCTTACCTGAAGAGGTAATTCAACCATGTACATTGAGATAATATTCGATATTCTCTCCATATGAGATAATATTTGAGATTCTCCAACTCATTTTCTTTAACATTAGTGACAACAACTCGATTTCGTTCCATTTGCTAAGGCCAAAGAATTAGCAACGTATAGAGTAAGGTTACACAGTAGTCCTTCATGTGATGGAAACTGTACTTCTTTCTTCAATGTTCCAGGAAGTTGTATGGTCACATTGTTACATACAGATAACTGGTGTTTTAATGAACTTACATATACACTTTTAGTAAAGCATTATATTTGAGATGAGGACAGAGGTTAGAATTAAGATGAACCTGAACAAGTCAAAGTTAACGATAATTTATTTAACTGGAACCTTTAACTTTGTCTCCTCCAATATATGAAACATCAAATCCTCCAATTCCTATTTATTAATTTTTTATTAGTTAGCCAAACCGCACGTAATGTGATAAACTTTTGGAATAGTTCTACCTGTGACATGTATAATTGATCACGAATATGTAATTTCATCGGGAATATTGAGAACTTGCGATTAAGCCATGACTTTTTCTGGACCATTTCCATCTTAAAATTTTGAATATGTGGTTGCAATGATATCTTCATACACTCCTGAAATACGTTACGAATAATAATATCCCTGGTTATATTTCAGCTGTTAATGGGAATATACATAAATCGTAACGTTCTCCCACCATACCATTTCACTACAGTGAACACGTGGCTATGGACTTGTTTATTTAATTTTAGTAAACTGTGAGAACTTCTAATCATATAGTACTCGTACTTGGACTACTGGTTTGTAATGAAATTGTCAAAAATATATTAACCAAATGATCATACACAAGGAATGTGATTTGGGATATAGAAGCTAAATGTTAGAAATAGGATCCAACAGACCTACCATTATACTCAGACAACAAAAGGAACATTCATGTCGCTTTCTTTGTTTACAGCCACATTAGTAAGTAAAAGATGGGGAATAAGAAGCAAAGCAGGAAAAGAATCAAAGAAATTGTTTCTATTAACCACAAATTAAGGAAAATATATTTATCGAGTGATATAATAACAGCTAGAGGTAGACCACACAAAAGAAATATGGCTCAAGAAAACTCTTCTACTATTAGTCGACGTATTTCGTGCACAAAGTTTCCCATTTTGCAAGAGTTAGAGTTAGGTCGTCAATGTATACAACCTTTCTTTTGTAAATTTTTAGTAAAGAGAGTATTCATGTGATTTGAACATATAACTTTATAGTTGCGAAAGAGAAATTCTTCTACTACTATTTAATCTAAATAATTAATAAAGATAATTGATGATTATAATGAAAAGGAAATGCAGTGTGAGATTGAGAATGTGGTGCCTAGCCCTCTTCCTTCTCCCATCCTTCTCTTCCATTGCATAGCCGCACAAGTTTTCATCACTCCTTTCTTCTCCATTGTTCTTTCCTTTCTAGCTTCCTCCTGTACTTTGGTTGTATCAAGTGGAGGGTATTTTTGGCCTTTTCAAATTCACTTCCCCAGGTCACCGCTACTGCTAAAAGTTTTTCTAACGTTCACATAAAAATCAAGCCTTTTTTCCCTGCACGGATAACTCGACTCTCCTTTTGGACCTGGGGTAATGCTCCGACACTGAGTTCCTACCTCTACCCTCAAAAACCTCTTCATCTGTTATATCGCCAACAAAGAAACCATTGATGCCTCCTCTCTTTTCCCTTTCCCCTCCCAAAACCTATAGTAACTTGGTGAAAACCAAATAAGATAGGGACAAGACGAAGCTCTCTTTCTACCTAAAAGCTTCATTAATCGATGGAATTGTTTCCCCTCCTGTCAACCTACTGAGAGTTGGAGCGGATAACTGGTCCTCGTCCCTCATTTGCTTCTCCCTAGACAATAAGGCTTCATTTCCCCAAGTAAATACTTAGTCCATTGACAAATGGAGCAAGTTAGATTAGAGAAGACTTCGGTTAGTTAAGAAAACTGTTTTAGTTTTAGATTCTCCGAAGATGCAAACTATTTAACACCCTGAGCAAGGCACCTGGCACATTTTTGGGAATCCTCTACTTCTCCAAAGATGGTATCTGGTCATGTTCTTAGAAAGGATCAAGATTACAATTATCCTAGTCTGGATTAAGTTCCATAATCTCCCGTTGGAATGCTTGATGATTGAAGGCTTGAGTTTGCTTTCCATTACCATGCCTTTTTATGGACTCCCTAGCAGCTAAGTTAGATCGTATTAGTTAGTCGACAGTCTGAGTTGCTTTTGTTCCAATTGATCAAACGCCTCTCGAAGAAAAGAGAGCTAGTTGACTTTGTAATACAACTATCTTACATCTGGAAGCCAACCCCTTCACAAACTTGAAAATGTTAATCCATCCTCCAATATCTCTAAATTGTAGTGGAAGAAAAAGTGCAAACTTCTTTTCACTTATCAACTCTTTTCTTTGCCTCCTCTTATATAACAATAGAATTTATCTTCATTTATATCCGTAAAACATCAAAAGAAACCTTTAGGAATTCGTACAACATTAAAATAAAAACAGAACAGTAAATTCTTATCACGCTTCGCTAAAACAACCATAACTCTCTAATGGGAAGTCTAACAGACTTGATACTTTCACTATTTGAAAGGAGACTTAAAGAGCTTTAAATCCATAGTTCATTCATTCATCTTAACAAATGTTTGGCCTTTCAAAATCCATCTTTAATCAGTCTCAAATTTTGTCCACTTATATTTCTTTATAGTGTGTCAATATGAATTTGAGTTTATCCATTTTGAAACCAATTCCTCCCTTAAATTCAATCCTTTTCCATCCTTCATTCCAATCATTGTTTTGCAATTATTGAATAATACTGTAGGCAGCGGTTTTGTGAACATATCTGCCACTTGGTCTCGAATCACAACATGACTTATTCGCACATCTTCTTCCTTCACATGCTCCCGAATGGAATGAAAGCGAACATCAATGCTTGCTCCTCTCATGGTGCACTGGGTTCTTTGCTAATTCGATTGCTAATTTGTTGTCAACTCGTATTTCAGTTGCCTAGTGTTGTGGGAGTGTTAACTCGTATAGGAAATTCCTTAGCCATATTGCATGGCACACACACCAAGATGCCACCGTGTACTTTGCCTCACACATTGACAATGGTAATATCAACTGCTTCTTCGAAAGCCACATGAAAGCTATGTCTCCCATACAAAACACTTAACCTAATGTACTTTTCCAATCATCTACATCTTCTCCCTAATCACTATTAGAATAACCCATCAATTTGTATCCATTTGTCTTCGAATAGAGTAACCCCAGTAACTCCATTCCTCGGATACATCGAAGAATTCTCTTGATAGCTTTCCAATGCGAATATTTTGGATCCTCTATGAACTAACTCACTATATCAACACTATACACGATGTCTAGCCTCGTACATGTGAGATTTCGCAAATTTCCAACCAAACTTTGATATTTGCTTACATCCACTAGATCTCCTCCCTCAAACTTAAAGAGTTTCGCACCATGTTCCATCAGCATTGCTACCAAACTGCACTCTTCCTTCTTATACCTTTTCAAAATGTCTTTTGTGCACGCCTCTTGCGACACAAATATTTCTGACTTTCCTTGTCTAACCTCGAGAGCAAGGAAATACTTCATCAATCCCAAATCTGTTGGACCCCAAACTTTTCTTAGAAGACTAAAACTAATAAAAGAGAAAAGTGGAGAGGTTCGCATAAATATTCTTTAGTGCTTTCAGTGGCTAAGAGATTTTGAAAGGAGAAGAATGCAAACAAAAATGGAATTGAAATT
>JAOSBN010000009.1:5400089-5410898 GCA_027563595.1 Erythroxylum suave
AACTGCTTCTTGATTCTTGAATCTTGAATCTTGAATCTTGAAAGAAGCGGTTAATCAGTTGAGTTCTGTAACTAACCTAAACTGACTCTTGCGTCTGCTTCTTTTTATCGTCTAATTCATTATTGTATCTGCGTCTGCGTCTTCTTTGCGTCTACGTCTGCTTTTGCTTTGCGTCTGCGTCTGCGTCTGCTTTGTTTTGCGTCTGCGTCTGCGTCTGCTTTGCGTCTGCTTTGTTTTGCGTCTGCGTCTGCGTCTGCTTTTCTTTGCGTCTGCGTCTGCTTTTCTTTGCGTCTGCATCTGCGTCTGCTTTGTTTTGCGTCTGCGTCTGCGTCTGCTTTGCGTCTGTGTCTGCGTCTGCTTTGCGTCTGTGTCTGCGTCTGCTTTGTTTTGCGTCTGCGTCTGCGTCTGCGTCTGCGTCTACTTTTGCTTTGTTTTTTATTTGATCTCTTTTTGTTATACATCAAATTTATATTTAAGTAAAGTCATCTTGACTTAACACTATATGATAACATATAGAAAATCAACCCATCTCAAAGTGATAGGCTACTCAAATTCAGACTATGCCGGTTGTGTAGACTCACGAATATCTACATTCGGTTATATGTTCCTATTAGCTGGAGGAGCAATTTCATGGAAAAGTAGAAAGCAGTCTGTCATTGCTACTTCCACCATGGAGACTGAATTTGTGGCATGCTTTGAGGCTATGATTCATGGATTGTGATTGCAGAACTTCATCTTAGGTCATGGTCTTGTTGACAGTATTGCTAGACCGTTAAGAATTTATTGTGATAATTCTGCATATGTTTTCTTCTCTAAGAATGACAAGTATTCCAAAGGTGCGAAACACATAGATTTGGAGTAGTTGTCTGTAAAAGAAGAAGTGCAAAAACATAAAGTGTCAATTGAGTATATTGGTACAGCTCTAATGATAGCGGATCCATTAACTAAAGGCTTACCACCCAAAACATTTACTGGTCATATTGAACGGATGGGTCTTATAGATAAGTCCTTGTTAGCATAGAGTTCTGGCATGTATATATAACATATGATTGTTTTGCTTGAATTGTTATGACACTTGTGAATTCAATTACAGTAATATTTGTTTTTGCTCATTTACTTGTTATCCATATCATGTTGTATACAATAATTGTTTCTGTGAGATAACAAATTACAGAATTTCCCACTTAAAGTTTAATGAATTGAGTTGATTATGTGATACATGGAAGGAATCACGTTGTATAACTTATGACCGCCATGATCCCATCATCTTAATTCATTTGAAGATGATTTGGTCAATTCAATGTATTGTGTGCACTTAAAGTTTTATTGTTGCATCACCAAGTTGTAACATAGGCCAAGTGGTAGATTGTTAGAATATTTAAATGACCCATATGACTTATAGTTTGAGTCCCATGAAAAGAACCCAAGATGATGGTTATTGGGTATTAAATATAAGGATCTCAAATGGGTCAAAGACCCTTTCCCTCTCTCTTTTAAACTCAACCAACATGATGGTTAGTTAAAGATATATAGAAGTTTTAGAAACTTCTGAAAGGTAATCTTAACCATTGAAGAAACACCTTAAGAGAAAGAAGAAGAGAGGGAATAAATCCTTGTCAAGAACGTTGCTAAACTATATGGAGACAGGTTTGTCTTTATTATTGTTCGATCCATGAACGTCTTACAATTTGGATAAATTTGTCTTCTTAGAAATGGTAGTTTATCCTCTTAGCTTTGCAACTATATATAGTACGAAATTTTTGGACCTTTGGATTGAAAGTTAGGGTCATTAGAAAGGGGAATGCGTAGAAATGTAAAGACTTATCGTCTGTGATGACTTCATATCGTCTTAAGAGTTGCATCATCTTAAATTGACCACCTATCTTCTGTATTTTACCTATCGTCTGTGTTTTGCCTATCGTCTATATTTTTCCTATCGTCTGTGTTTTGTCTATCGTCTGTATTTTTGCATTCATCTATTGTCTGTAAAGATGTATCGTCTGTAATGATGTCATACAAAGTTGACCACCTAAATCATCTACTTTTTGACGAATTTCATCTATCTTTTTGCTTTGTCTACTTTCAGATGAATTTCATCTATCTTTTTGCTTCGTCTACTTTTTGATGAATTTCATCTACATTTTTACTTCGTCTACCTTCTGATGAGCTTTATCTGCTTTTTGCTTCATCTGTTTTCTACTTGGCCTGCTTTTTGCTTCGTCTGTTTTCTGCTTCGTCTGCTTTTTGTTTTGTCTATTTTTTGCTTCTTCTTCTTTTTGCTTCGTCTATTTTCTGCTTCGTCTGCTTTTTGCTTCGTATGCTTCTGGCATTCGTCTACTTTTGCATTCATCTACTTATTGCTTCATCTGCTTCTTGCATTCATCTGCTTATTACTTCTTCTATTTATTGCATTTGCTTGCTTTCTACCCAAGTGATCAAGACTTCTTCTTCTGTATATTGTTCATTTTGTATCATCTGGTCCATCTTTGACCCTTCAGATGATAAAATTTGTTCCTAAGGTCTTCAAAAAAGTTATAGACCTATAAGTCCTCTTTGAAATCATCCTAAGATGATCTAAATCCAACATCTCTAGTGAAAGTTATGTCATTTGTCCCGAGACAAGTTCAGTATGATTGAGGACAAAAACATGTTTGATTCTTTTGGCCATCACTTCTTCTCTAGACACTCAAATGACTTGATTCTTATACCATTGGACACGTAAGAAAATAGAGAAGATTTTCCTAGAATAAAGTGTTATGTCAGAATATTTAAGGGTGTTTTTGGCAAGACACTTAAGTATAAAAGACATAAGGTATAAATGGAAGGAAAAACAGGACATTTCTTAATCATTAAGGGCATAATTGAAAGAAGAAATGTTGTCTTGCTTATAAATGAAGAAGAAAAATGTGAATGGAAGGATAAGTAGTAGAAAATAACGAAAATGAGAGAGAAAGAGAAAGAGAAAGAGAGTTTGACAGTTTGAGAGATAAGAAGAGAGTGGGTTAGGGTTTAATTCTTTTTAGTCTTCAAGAAATATTTTGAAGCTATCCAAGAAGAGAAAAAGGAAGAGGAAGAGAAGGGGAGAAAGAAGATAAAACAAGCTAGGGTTTGACTTTTCTTATTCCTCAAGAGAGATTTTGAGATTTTTTCAAGAAAGGAAACAAGTAGAGGAAGAGAAGAGCTTCTCTTCGAGCTAAGGATCCCTTCATTTGGTGAAGAATGAAGGTAAAACCATTTTGAAACTTTTTTATTTTTGAAAGGATTTTAGTCCGTGGAGTTTGGAAAATGCTTGGGTTTAAGTATTCTAGAACCAATTTTAGTGACTGTGCTTAAGGGATTTTCAATTGAAAACCTTGTTGAGTGGGATTTTTGTTATTGTATAAAGGGATCAAAGAGGAAAGAGGAACAAGAGAAGAGGCATGTTTGAGCAAGGCTATAAAGCAAGGAAATCAAGGTGGATACATGTTTATAATAGAGTAAATAAGCTACTAAATGTGTTCTTTGAATCAAGAAAGTTTAATGATTTTAAATTGCATCATAAGTATTGCATTCATTACTTCTTGAATGAAATGATATGTTTGCTAAATGTTTTGATTATGATTTAGGTTATTGATTTATGAAAAGACTTTGAAAATGATTCTTTTTAGAAAAGATACATATATATGAAATCATGTTTTCAAGAATAGATTTTCAAGATAATTATAGCAAGCATATGAAAATGCAAGTTTTCAAGAAAATGTGCCATTTTGAAATGCATATTATGTAGGTTTGGTTTGGTCCCTTAAGTATGTCAAGTGCACATTGACTAAAGGCTTCTTTCGCCTGCTCGCTAGTGGTGTAGAGCTCCTTCACAGACTCCCACAAGTTCACGGCTATGCAAAACCATTTTGTGGGAATACGGTAGTACGTTCTGTTCACGGCTACCCAAGACCCTTAAGGGAAATGTGTAGTACGTTCTGTTTTGGACCTATCCAAACCATTCTGATGTGCTTATGTGTTTATGATTTGTGAATAAGTTTGAAAAATGCATAAATTGTGTTGTTTGTGATTTTGATTACTTGACAAGACAAGAATTTTGAGAAAACATATGTCTTATAAACTCAATGAAATTTTTATATGGCAAGTAAAATGGTTTCAAAAGTTTTTGCTTATCTTTTTATTATAAACTGTTACCCGCGAGCTTTCAAGCTCACCCCCTTCCTGTCCCCACCTCCAGGAGAAGAGAAAGAGATGGAGTGCAAGAGAGTCAAGGCATCACTTCAAGTTTGCTTATGTTGTATTTTAAGCTAATTTTGGAAAACACAAGGCTTTAGTCACATTTTAAGAATTTGTAATTCATGTAACTTTTGTATTTTGAGATTTCGGATTATGTTGTAATGTGGCTTGAAAGGCCATTATAGCTTTGTAAAACCCTTTGTTTTGAGGGTATTGAAATGTGAATGATGAAAATTAGTTGTAAGTAATGTATTAAAGAGTATGATGAAGTAAAGATTTGAGAGTCTTATGATATTCCGATTAAGAGTTGGGTATTTCGCAAACGGGATCCAACATTTTTGGTATCAGAGCAAGAAGATGATCCGATAATGATTAAGGTGTTCTCTATTGGAAATAGCTCAAGTCTTATGGTTTTTCGCAAGAGTTGGACTTCGAAAACGGGGTCCTACAAGTACAATCTCGAAGAAGACCCCCAGTTGTGGCTCCTAACGCTCCCTGGTGAACCGCTCCATCTGTATTCACTTTGATTCATCCCTCCGGCGGGGTTTGCTAGCCAACAGAGTGTCCTATAGGCATACCCGGTGTCGGCACTACACGACTAGTTACCATTTAGGCCTTGAGGACCCGTTCTGCATACTCGAGTGCTAGTTTATACCCGTCAATCGGTCATTCAAAACCATCTTCAAAAATGCACCAGTTCCTCCATTGCCAGAGATACTAGCAAACGATGCCAAAAATGTTTGCCACACGTTCTCTAGCTAGGTGAGGTTTGTCTATAGCCAAGATTCCTCGTTTAACTAAAAGACTATTAATATTTTGTTTTAACTTATTAATCTCCTCAGATCTATCTATAGTTACTTTTTTCATATCGTCTACTTGTTTCTTAAGGTAGACGTTTTCTTCTTCTAATAGCTTTGTTTTCTTAGAATTTTTAACAGATTTCATTTTTAACAATCTATATTGTTTCAAAATAGCATGTGAATCTTTTAATAATTCTAAATAAGCATGTTGAAGATCATTAAAGTCATAGATTACCTCATCATCGCTTTCACCCTCAGCTACCAAGCATATATTTGCTTGTTCTGATGAATCTGAATTGGATTCAGATTCAGACAAATCCAAATCCTCCCATGTTGTCATCATGCCTTTTTTGTTTTCTTGACTCTTCTTTAGTTTTCTTTTAACCAAGGGGCATTCAGACTTGTAATGTCCTAGTTTATTACACTCATAACAATCGTCTTTGCTAATCCTTTTGAAAGAGGAGTCTTTATTTCCCTTTTTCTTTTTCCACATCCTTCTGATTTTTCTTGAAATGAAAGATAGCTCATCTTCATCTTCACTTGAATCTTGATCAGATTCACTAGCATCATCATTCTTGATTTGTTCAATCCTTAATGCTTTTGAAGATGTTCTTCTATTTTTTTGCATCTTTTGATTCTTTTGATTCTTCTAACTAGCCTTCAATGCAATAGATTTATCCCTTCTGGGTTTATCTTCTGCATCAAGCTCTAGTTCATGAATTTTCAAAGAACCAAGCAATTCATCTAGCTTTAGCTTGCTTAAATCCTTAGCTTCTTGTATTGCTGTTACTTTGGGTCTCCATCTTTTTGGAAGACTTCTGAGAATCTTTCTGACATGGTCTTGACTATCGTAATTCTCTCCAAAGCTTTAAGTCTCGTAATATTTGTTTGGAATCATCCAAACATTTAATCAATAGACTCATCATCTTTCATTTTAAATAGCTCATACTGATGAACAAGAATACCAATCCTGGATTCTTTCACTTGGTTTGCGCCTTCATGTGAAATGGCTAATGTGTCCTATATTTCCTTTGCAGATTTGCATCCATTAACCTTATCATATTCACTTCTTCTTAGAGAACAACTTAAAAAGAACTTAGCCTTTGAGTTTAATTGAACACGAGCTTTCTCATCGGCTTACCATTGTTCACGAGAGACACTTTTCCCTTCGTAGTATGTTGGAACATATGGACTGCTTTCAATAATATCCCAAAGATCAATGTGAGCGGATTCTATGAAGAGTTGCATCCTGCCCTTCTAATGATGATAGTCTTTACTATTAAATGCAGGAGATCTTAAGACAAAGGCACCTGCAGCTATAAAAACATGTGATTCATCCACGAATCTTTGTCCTCACTTTGTAACAGTGTTTCTTGGAAAATTGTTCTCTGATACCAACTGAAGTAAATCACTTGTTAATATAGAAATCACTTATAATATGTAAAATACACAAGAAGGGGGTTAAATTGTGTAAAATTGTCTAAGATAGTTATCTTTATAAACTTCTTAATTTTCTTGAAAACTCAGACGATTACAAAACAACGCACTTCATTTGTTTGAGTAATGTAACAACGGAAATAATATCTTTTTCTTCTAACTACAGAAATTAAAAAGATGAGGGTTAGCGAATATGACACCACGGTTTATACTGGTTCACCCTTAACCTTTAAGCTACATCTAGTCCTCAAAGTTTATCTAAGATTTCACTATCTCTTTAATTTTACAAGTATTATTTTTTCTCTCTCAAAGCCTCTTCAGGTCTCTTTTACAAAGTATTCTTTATCTACTATCTTAGCCTCTTCAGGCTCTAGCCTTCCTTTCACTAGAAAAGATACTGTTTGAGCTTTTCTAAACTCATGCTACAGGTGTTCTTGATCTCTATCTTTCTTCTTTTCACTCAAGATATTTTTGTACAGTGAATGATTAGTAAAAGTTGTTTTGTCTATGACTACACTGATATTTATAGTCTAATTCACCAACGATCTTCTTGAAAAACACCACTTGTAGAATCTTCAGAGATCTGTTATTAGTTGAGTCCTGTAACCACCTCCAACTAACTAACTATCGTTGTAGATTATATCATCTTGATTTTATTTGTATGTTTCATCTTATATCTTCGCATCATCTTATATTTGCGCATCGTCTTATGACTTTGTATCATCTTATGACTTCGCATCATCTTATGTCTACTCATCGTCTTATGACTTCGCATCATCTTATGACTTCGCATCATCTTATGACTTCGCATCATCTCATGTCTGTGCATCATCTTATGACTTTGTATCGTCTTATGCATCTACGCATTGTCTTATGACTTTGCATCATCTTATGACTTTGTATCATCTTATAACTTCACATCGTCTTATGTCTGTGTATTGTCTTACGACTTTGTATCATTTTATCCATTTGCGCAATTAATAAAACATATCAAAATAGTTCACACACTTCTATTATTATTATTATTTGACTTTCATCAAAATCAATAGAAGAAGTGAAGTCTTATTGACTTAATAATTAAAAGCTAAATGGATGTTAATACTCCTTTTGCTTTCATATTACTATCTAAAAATTGGAAGATGATATACACGTATATGCCAAAACTTACCTTATTAACAATCATGTGGACCTAAAAGAAGGAAGGAAGTAAATTTGTTGCAATCCTTCCCATTCTCAAAATACCATCAATGTCATTTTTAATCGATTTCATTGTCAATTTTCTAAAAGTTAGCAACATAACTCTAGTTAGATGGTTCTTGATCAATTTTCATAATATGTTATCTTCGTTCCTATTCACGTCCTTATGATTTAGTAACAAAATTTTCATATGATTTACTTTTCAAAAAATAAAATTATATATATATATGGTAAACATTTTAAATTTTTGTTAAACAAAACTAATGATAAAGATGCTTGATCTATTGGTTTATTTTAGACATCCTTTTTAATAATATGGTGTGATCTCAAGTTTTCAATCACTAATCACTTATAGATGGACAATCAAATAGAGAGAATCAACAATCTACTATAAAAGTACTTACAATATTAATTAAGGAATAAATAAACATAAAATTCATTTGAAACTAAATTTTTTTAACTTATATTATATATGACTCATATACACAGTTGTGTAATTTTAGCGTGATTAAAAGACAAAATAGGTATTTCCTAAATGTTTCTAGGTAAACATGGCTAGTACATAATCATATGGTAAGATTTTTTTAGAATGCAAAGTAAAATACGGGTTAGAAAATTAGCTTAATAATGTGATAAAGGATTTTCAAAGAAAACTATGACTTAATACACGAGCTTCTCAAAGTTTATGCCTATATATCTATGAACAAAGATATTAAGTTACATAGTATAAGACATGGGTATGTCAGAAGCTATGTTCATATGAGAACAAATATAATGAGTTACACGACATTGTATATTACTGTTCATAGCTTATGTATATATGGGAAAATTTTGACAATGAGTTACATGGGCATGTTCACAATAGAGTAGCTTCTTTGGAAAAAAAATTTTCTAATGATTTCAAACTCTATAAGGATTTTAGGACTTATTAGAGTCATGTTTAAGATAGTTTTGATTTTGTAACAGTCCAGACCACCCACCCATGGATATTGTCTGCTCTGGGCTTTGGGCCCAGACCAAACCCTCATGGTTTTACTCTTCCCAGCCTAGTCAGGAAAACACATATATGGGGGAGAGGTATCCATACCCTTATAAGGCATACTTCGTTGTTCTCTCCAACCGATGTCGGATTCTCACAATTCACCCCCCTTTGGGCTCAGTGTCCTCGCTGGCCACCCCCTTTGGGCCCAACGTCCTTACTGGCATAATGGGTCAGGAACTAGCTCTGATACCAATTTAATTGTCACAACCTAGAACCACATCAGGCACATGGCAATCGTTGCATACCTGGGCTAAGGATACTCATGGTATCCTTAACCCGACTATGCAAGGCTAATTGAATATCAGTCTCAACGATGATACAAATTGTTCATGCATAAAGAAATTTACAAACCACAAGACAATCAAAAGTTAATTTACAAAATTTTAAAGCATATCAACATAATCGTGAGCCACTATATAATAAAGTATAAAATAGAGACTACCCACGTGCGGTAATATCCCAAAAATGTCAAAAACCGTACGATCCAATCAGAACTTCAAACTCACCAAATTAACCTGCATGTTTGGGAAGTGGAGGGGGTGAGTATATTATGTACTCAGTGAGCAGAAAGAAACATATATCGGAAATAAAACCCAGTACACACCAAAACGGTCTAAATAACCTAAGGATCGTTTTATACATCTAACCTATACATAATCACCTATGAAGTGAATATGCATGACACAAATGCATAGGCCAAGTTTATGACTCATGTCATACTGGTTAGGAACCACATAGGCCTAGCCTATTAATCACTCTTTCAGTGAACATAGGTTACAGTTCCAGTACATCAAAAGCAGAAAAGCATCACATGTAAAAATCAAATCTCGTTAGGAAATCAAATCTCATAATAGGCTAAAACAATTATGTGTGTCACCGCTAGTTGGCCAAACTAGTGTGCACACCCAGCGATCCCAGTATTGGCTCGGCTTTCATCTATGGAGAGTCCATAATACAATCGACAAGAGCGTCATAACCCTAAGAGATGATCTCATCGGTGATCAGACCTCTAGGTGCGCAATCACCCACGAGTCTTGTAGAATGGTATTGTTATATGGACTTGACTTTTATATACCAGCGTCAAGGGTACAGGGTCACTTAATCTATAATATGTTGTGCCCAGGACACGATTGGCCAATTGTTTCCTCACCAATCATCAAAAATCATATACAAATATTGAATAATAAAATCAAGTAAGGCACTATGCCTTTATTTATCAGTCCAATCGATAAAATGGAACTGTGCCAAGGCTCTAAGCCAAAAGATAATACATGCATGTAGCATACATGACTCGATTATACATATGTAAGTTTCAAAACATTTTTCATGCATTGAAATTTATCTTTTGCACTATAAGTGAAAAGTTATTCAAAAATGTAGTAAGAAAATCAAACATTGTCCTTTGCACTTCAATTGTTGAAAACAATATCATTCCTCAAAATGTGAAATAAAAACATTAGTTTCAAGGTGCAAAGAGTTATTCAAAACAAGGTCATTTGTTAAATACATAAGTATACTAGCATTTATTTGAAAATCAATGCTACTATGCATTGCCTAGGTTCAAAATTCATATACAAGTCATTATGCATGTCTTAGTTGGTCCTAGTCCCATTTGAGAGACATGTTTTCCCAACTCACCTCAAAAGAAGGTTTACACTCCTTTGACTTCAACAATTCTCAGTACGAGCTCTTTGATTCACAGCTCCCGAGCCTTTATACACACAAATGCAATATTTTTACTAATCAAACATATTACTCATATTTATACGCCATTATATAAATGTATTAGCTATAGGATTCGACCATTATGCTTCTCACATAGTTAGTTCCCTTTTTATTCACATAAGCTTTCTTTTGCATTTTTCCAAGACATTTAAGGCCTTGATCCAATACCTGAAGTAAATCACACGTTAGTATAGACTTTACATACAAGAAACTCGATACACAGAAGGAGGGTTGAATGATGTATCCTTTTTTGTGAATACAAAAACTTGCTAAGAACTTCTCTTTCTTATTAAAAAGATATCACAATGACTATACTAAAATTATTACGTAGTTAAATCGCAAATAACTTCTATATGATTGTTTAACAACAAAATAAACTGAAGTAAAGGATAG
>JAOSBN010000009.1:5421419-5445977 GCA_027563595.1 Erythroxylum suave
ACCTCCTTGACATTTGGGATACAAAGCCTATTTCCTACAACCATGAGTCCATCCTCCCTCACTACCACTTCAGACTTTTTGCCATTCTAAATTTCTTCTCTAGGTTTGCTTAATTCTGCATCTTGTGCTTGTAACTCCTTAACCTTCTCCCTAAGTATCGGTCTTACTCTGAAAGTAGGAATAACACAATCCAGTTCTCCTGTTTCAAGCTTATCGTAAGCTTAGCCATCTCTTCCAGTTAAGGCAGATAAACTGTCTAAACATGGGCTATTGAGGATTTCCCACTCAAGGCATTTGCCACTACATTTGCCTTCCCTGGATGATGCTTAATCAACAAATCATAATCTTTAAGCAACTCAATCCACCTCCTTTGTCTCAAATTCAGTTCCTTCTGACTTAACAGATACTTGAGATTTTTATGATCTGTAAAGATCCTCGTCTGAACCCCATACAAATAATGTCTCCAAATTTTCAAGGCAAAATTCACTGCTGTCAATTCCAAATCATAGGTCGGATAATTCAATTCATAAGAATTCAATTGCCTTGAGGCATAAGTTATCACGTTGTCTCCTTGCATCAACACACATCCTAGACCCTTTCTTGAGGCATCACTGTACACTGTGTAGCCCTCATCCCTAGTAGGCAAAATCAAAACTGAAGCACTTGTCAATCTTCTCTTGAGCTCCTCAAAGCTATTCTAACATTCCTTACTTCAGACAAATTTCTGATTCTTCCTTAATAACTTAGTCATCGGAGTATCTATCACAGAAAATCCTTCAACGAATCTTCTATAATATCCTGCTAGTCCCAGAAAACTCCTTACCTCTGTCACTGTATTGGGTGCATGCCAATTCATCACTGCTTCATTCTTCCTTGGATCCACACATACCCCATCTTTCAAAATCACATGTCCAAGGAATACTACCTCATGAAGCCAGAACTCACACTTGCTGAACTTAACATAAAGCTCCTTCTCCCTTAGTGTTTGTAACACTCTCTTGAGATGCTCCTCATGTTCCTCTTCACTCTTGGAATAGACCAAAATGTCATCAATAAACACTATGATGAACTAATCTGGATACTCCTTGAAGACCCTATTCATAAGATCCATAAAAGCGGCTAAAGCATTGGTCAAATCAAAAGGCATGGCTAGGAACTCATAATGCCCATACCGAGTCCTAAAGGCTGTCTTGCTTACATCAGACTCCTTGATTCTGAGCTGATGATAACCTGACCTAAGATCAGTCTTGGAAAAGATCCTAGCTGATTAAACAGATCATCAATCCGAGGCAGAGGATACTTATTCTTAATGGTCACCCTGTTGAGTCTCCGATAATCAATACACATCCGCCATGTTGCATCCTTCTTCCTAACAAACAAAACTGGAGCTCCCCATGGTGACGAACTTGGCCTTATGTACCCCTTCTCTAACAGTTCCTCCAACTATTCCCTAAGCTCTTTCAGTTCAGCTAGAGCCATCCTATATGGTGGTATAGTAATGGGTGCGGTTCTGGGAATCAAGTCAAGGGCACACTCGATTTCCCTCACCGATGGAAAACCTAGTAAGTCTTCTGGAAACACATCAAGAAATTCCCTCATAATCGGGAATTCCTCTATCCTTCTTTCATTCACATCTGCATCCACCACCTGTGCCAAGAAGGCCTCACACCCCTTTTCCATCATTCTGTCAGCTAGAAAAGCCGAAATAATTCTTGGTGCCGGTGTTCTCCTTTCTCCCCTGAAAATCACCTTCTCATTGTTGCCCATATCAAACTCCACTTCCTTAAGGCCACAATCCAACTTCGCTTGATACTTCTCCATGACATCCATTCCAAGTATAACATCCAAGCCTTTTAGGTCTAGAGGTAGGAGGTCCACTACCAGTCTAGCACCATCAATGAAGAGTTCACAACCCTTATATACTTGGCTTATTATCACATTCCTCCTTAAAGGAGTACTGACAATCAACAAACTATTCAAAGGTACTGAATTCACATTATACAATATCATACTTGTAGAAACAAATGAATGCGTAGAACCAGAGTCAATCAAAACATATACTTCAGAATTGAGTAACTGAGCCATACCAGTGACAACTTCAGGTGCGGCTGCAGCTTCCTCCTGGTCATGGCAAACACCCTTGCCTGTGCCTGAGCCTGAGCCTGAGCCTGACCCCTTGACCTACCTAGAGGAATAGTCTTCTTTGCAGCTCCAGAACTACCCACCTCAATGACTGGCCTGGTTCCCACTGATTCCGCTCTCCTTGGGGCTTGTGATCGTGATCCCACATTCCCTGTTACTTGGGGACAATCCCTGATCATGTGTCCCTTCTCTCCACATCTAAAGCATGCTCCAAGTAACTTGAGACACTCTCCCTTGTGTAGTTTTCCACAATGCTCACATTGGGGATTTGTGAATCTACTCCTCCCCACCTTGCTATTTCCTCCTATTGTTGAGGCTTGTACTGACACTGCTCTTGCCTGCTTATCTTTACCAGAAACACTACTCCCCACCTTACTCTATGATTGGAAGCTTTTCACACTCCTCTCAAGCATTGGAGTACTCATCCCCTTCTTGGAAGGCTGCTCCTTGTTCTTCCTCTTCCTGCTCACCTCATTCTTTATGTTCTCCAATTTCTCAACTTGGAGTGCAACATCTACTAACTGCTAGTAGTCACAGAAATTGTGGATCAACAGTTTCTCCTTGTCCCTAGATGAAGAGGTCCCTCAAACTTGCGACACTTGTCTTCTTCATTGGCCACAATGTTTGCTGCATATCTTGAAAGCTGGGTGAACTTCAGCTCATACTCACTCACACTCATGTCCCTCTATGTGAGGTTCAGAAACTCCCTGGCTTTCTCTTGTACGTACACCCTTGAAAGGTACTTCTTCCTCAAAATGTCCCCAATGTCTCTCCATGTCAACACCGGAGGCATAACCTGATTGTGGGGCACTGATTCCCACCAGTGGAGTGCATCCCTTTGCAGCAAATTGACTGCATAGTCCGGCTTCTCCTCATCATTACACTTCATCTGCATTAGGACCCTCTCGGTCCTCTTCAACCATGCTTCAGCCTCTTTGGGATTTGTAGTCCCATTGAAATCCACAACTCCATACTTGCGAAGCTTATCATATTGTCCAGTCCTCTCCACTGAAGCTGACATAGGATCTTGAGACCCTTGGCCCATGACATAAAAAGCCTGAGAAAAGGCCTGAAAGAACCTTGGATCAAAAGGGTTGGCTTAAGGCATAGGAGGAGGCAGTGGAGGCTCCTCATGCTGCACACTAGGTGCCTTAGCATCTGGAGCAGAATATGTCCTCGCATCTTGTGGGACAAAAGATTCGTCCGTGCTCCTTTGCTGAGAGCTGGATCAAATCAAGGCTCCTCGAGTTCTTCTTCAAGCCAGCATAATCACTCATGATATATAAAACTAATAAATTCTTTAGTTCTTGCACAACAGTTTCAATGTGTGCAAATTAATTCAATTCATATAAGTTAATTTCAAATCATGAACACATTTCAAACAATGCAAGTTGTTCATTTAAAACAATGCATGTACACTTCATGTCTCAACCTTCCCAATTCTTACTTCGGATACTCTTAAACTTTATCCTAAACTTGAACCTCAACCTAGTCACTCTGATACTATAAGTGTTGGGACCCCGCCCTTGAGAGAAACGTGTCCGACGTCTTAAGTGACATCTGGATGCACATGCTACAAAGGTGGAGTGCCCTCACCAAGACAATCTTTAAACTTGATATTTCAACTTGATCTCTTCAGAACATTTTGTCCCTTGACTTGTATTTAGAGCCTAAATCCTTAACTGTTTCTTGATCCTTGATAATCACTTCTTGTTGAATCCCATTAATTAGTAAATTCTGTGATTAATTTCAACTAAGTGACTGTTCATTCATACTGGCTTGACTCCTTCAATATATCGTCTATGGTTGGCCCATGGTCTGTGTTTCCTTTCGTCTGTCTTGCCTATCGTTTGTCTTTGACTTTCTTATTGTCTGTGTTTGACTCCCTATCGTCTGTGTTCTACCATCTGGGTTCTATGGTATGTCTTTGACTTTCTTATCGTCTGTGTTTGACTTGCAATTGTCTGTGTTCTATCGTCTGTGACCTATCGTCTGAGTTATGACGTGTCATCATAGACGATTCCTTGCATCTGTATTATGATGTGTCATCACAGACGATTCTTTGCGTCTGTGTTATGATGTGTCATCAAAGATGATTCTTTGCGTTTGTGTTATGATGTGTCATCACAGACAATTCCTTGCATCTGTGTTATGACGTGTCATCACAGACGATTCCTTGCGTCTGTGTTATGACGTCTCATCACAGACAATTCTTTGCGTCTGTGTTACCTTATGTCTATCTTCCCTTGCTTTTGTGTTTCTTGCATCTGTGTTCTCTTTGAGTCTGTGTTCCTTTGTGTCTATGTATGATGTCATCACAGACGATACTCTTACTCTATATTTTTCCTTTGCGTCTATGTGTGACGTCATCACAGACGATACTCTTCATCTGTATTTTCCCTTAGTCTGTGGTTCCTTCTTGCAATTTACCTTACTTAATGCAGACTTAACTCTTTTCAACCACCATTCATTCAACTTGTAAGGACCAAATACACCAGAAACATAGTTACCAACTACTTCCCAAAGCTTCAAACTCATCTGAACATCAAATGCAATATGGAAACTTAAAAGTGGTTGTAACAGACCCAAAAATACATTCCTTTCTTATTAGTAAGCAGAAATCTTTACAAAGCTTTATTGACATTACAAGCCACAATACATCAAGACACTTGAATCGGTAATGCTTGAAATGTGGCTAAAGCCTTAAGTTCTCAAAAATCTATCTTAAAGATACAAAAGAACATATGCAAATTTGAGTGCTGCCTTGACTCTTGACTACTCACTTTCTTGCTCTTCACCTGAATGGGACAGAATTGGGACGGGGGGTGAGCTTTAAGCTCATGGGTGACAATTTTATAAATGAGAACAAGCATAACTATTTAAAAAAAACTCTTTGTCCTTTTACACTTGAAAACCGTAATGTTTTCTCATGGACACTTAATCAAACAGTTCATGAGTACTCATAAATCATGCATGCATCAAACTTGTCACAATCATAAACACATAAACATATCAGAAATGGTTTGGGTAAGTCCAATTCATAACGCACTACACATTTCCATATAATGGTCCTGTATAGTCGTAAACTTGAGGGAGTCCTTGAAGGAGCTCCATGCCACTAGCGGGTAGGTGGGAAAAGCCTATTCTTGGGTCAACGTGCACGTGACGGTTCTTGAGGGACTACCATAAACCAACATAACATGTAATTCATGAATTTAAAACAGTTTGCCCAAAAAGGCATCTTGTTGGAAACTTGTTTTTTTTCATGCACATGAAACATTTCAAAGAAACATTTCTGAAAACTTGATTTCATAATCTTGCTTCCTTTCACAAAGAACCATTTTCATAAATCATCCACACAAATCATGTAGTAACATGTAATAATCTCACGCAACCAAGGACATATAAATGCAACATTCATGATGCAATGGAAAACATTTAACTTTCTTTATTCAAAGAAACAATGAGTGGCTGATTTACTCAATTATAAAACTGTACCCACCTTGAATATCCTTGCTTATAACTTGCTTAGGGATGTCCTTCCTCTTGCTTATCTTGCCTTTCTTGATTTTCTTTAACAATGAAAACAATCCCCATTCAATAGGAATTCAGATTTGAGAACCCATAAAGCACATTTACTAATATGGATCCCAAAATTCTTAAACCCATAGATTTCTTAAGCTCTTTGAACCAAAAACCTTTCAAAACTCCAAAAGGTTAAAAAAAAAATCAATCTTACCTTAAATCCTCACCAAATAATGAGATTCTTGGTTCTAAAGAAAGCCCTTCCTTTCCTCTTTCTTTTTCCCTTCTTGCGTAACCTTCAACTCTCTCTTTAAGACTAAGAAAAATTGTGACCTAGTTCAAAGTTCTATTCTTTTAACTCCACTGAAACCTCTCTTCTTCTTTCTCTCTCTTTTAGTTTTTGACTTTCTCTCCCTCTTCCCTTTCCTTCATTCATGTTTTTGATCTTCTTATATACAAGACAATCATTTCCTCTTCCCATTCTACCCTTAGTGGGTGAGGAAAGTCCACCTTACCCTTCCTTTAATGCCTTAATGCTTCTAACCTTAAGTAATCCACCCAAAATACCCTTATGCATTCTTAATTCTTCAATTTAACTTACACCATACTATGTTCTAACTTATCCTTAATTCTTCCATTTTTATACTTCAAATTTTCATCAATCCATAAAATAAATCCTCCTAAACTTGATATAATAATTAAACTCCAATAAAAATGATTTATCTAGCAATTCCACAAAATCTATTCAAATCATGCTTACTAACATAATGAAAAATATCCGGGGTCCAACAACAGTGTTGTCTTTGTTGGTGTTCACGTTGCAATGGCCATAGAGAGGAGGTGTCGGGATGACTGCAGATGCATGGTGTTACTTAGTCACGTTAATTGGAGATGCTGCGGCCTGAAGCATGGAGTATGGCGTAACACATGGGGGGTTCTTTTTTTCTATAGTATGATAATAGTTGTCATAAGAAGAAAATGCTTGTATGAATTTTCTTACTTATACGTAATATGATAGAGATCATGTGTATTCCTAATTCATGCTTTTACATATTTGATACTGAATTCAGATTCAACATTAATATAATGTCAATGCTTGATAAGAAATAGATTATCAAGTAAAATTAGTTGATCCAAGTTTATACAAATAGTTTGCACTTGTTGGATTAAGGGAGACTTATGCTTAACATAAATGGAAAGAATAAAAAGTTGGATAATCGAGACTATCCTTTTATGCTATTTTGGTTAAAGCAACATAATGAGAATCATGAAGTTACATATAAAGACATATGTATCCTTTTGATTATGAATCTTATGAAACTTATAAAGCTTGTTAATTAGAAGAATAACCAAACAAATATTTGGTGAAAGGATGAAGATGATATTGATAGCTAATTCATGTTTAGCTTAAATTTTTAAAATTAATTGAAGCCGCAAGTATACGACTTATATAATAGTATAGCAAGGTATCATTCCCTCGAAGACTGTTCAGTCACCTTATAAGTCACATTGACTTTTGTTTGAGTAAATCAATTAATGAGAGATTGAAATTGAAAAAATTCACAACTTAAAGGCTTGCAAACACAATTCAAAATTTCATAAAAATAAGAACTCAATTTGGTTTAGAGAATCAAATTATAAAGGTTATTCTCCATGTAATCCTCACTTTGATAATGTAATCATGCTTCATCTTAGGCATTATAATGTATTGGTCCTTTCTCTGTCAATAATCAAACCAACTAAGCCTGAAATAATGATTGAAGTTTAGTATGTGATTTTTCAACTATTAAATAGATATGAAGTAACCTATTGGACAACCATAAAAACATCCAAGATATCTCTCTAAATGTCATGTTAGCTTGATGTGTAAAGTATTCTCAAGGCTTCCTACTCTCATGTTACATCCAAACTATTTTGCTAAATCCATTTCTCAATGTAGGCAAGGCATACAAAGTCCACACATATTAAGCATTAAAGCTAACCATACATTAAACCAAAGTGAGTTTTTACATAGTTATGGTAAGAACAACCCTAAAATCTACTTAAAAATTCATTGCAATCTTTAACAACATCCTCAAAACAAGTCCATACATCTTCTCTATACAGTAACTAAAAGTATACAAATGAGAGAAGAGATAATAGCATGCTTATGAGTTGAAGAACAAAGCTAGAACTTGGTATGGTAACTTTGGGATCTCTTGAAATTAGTTGATTCTCTTTGAAAATCCACCCAAAAATGTGTCTAACTTCCTCCTTTTCATATGTTGTATGACCCTCTACCTTTCTATAGTTTGAAATAGGGTTTTTATACCTGTTTGGGTACTTAAATCAACTTAGGATGGATATGGTACAAGCTACAATTGCCAGCTGAAAAGCTTGAAAATTATAGCTTCTACCTAGAAAATTCCAACTTTTTCCTTTGAGACCTACAACAAGTGCACGTGCAAGTAATTTAATAATTAACAAAAATAAGGTTCAAATCCTACCCAAACATTGACATACAAACATGCAAAATTTATGTACATCAAAACATATGAAAAGCATGCAAAACCTAACCTTAAAAACCCTCATTTATAACCTAACATGTAATTTATCATATACATTACATACACATGCAAGTTACATGGAAATAACATAAAACATAGGCTAAACATCTTAGTATGTATACTAAACATAAAAATTATAACATAAAATGAATTAGACAATCATATAATAAATATTAATTATCAACTCCCCTATACTTATACTTTTGTTTGTCCTCAAGCAAAATCAAACATAAAACAACACAATGCACACAAATTCACACAAGCAAGCAAAAATGTATCATAAAAATTAATGGTTCAGTGGCCTTGACCTTATGGAATTAACTTGGTCTTAAACAACAATTATTCAACGAGTTCTAATATATCAACCAATTCCATCATATTTAAGCACTTTAATATAAACATACATATCAATCAGGACATAACAAATTAGTCTTATACCTATAAGATTTAATAACATGCACTTCTTTTATTGATCAATTAAAAGGGTTAATGATAAGTGTAAATTGCATCATATTTTAGGGCATGGTTCTATATGTGTTTATCTATTAATCCAATCATTTAGTATGTGTTTAGGTTAGAATTGTGTTAGTTTGTTAATTATTTGTGTTTTAAGTGTTTTATGGGTTATTATAAGCTTTTGAGCTTAAATATTATGTTTTTGAGGTATCTTGATATATTTGATAATGTCAATATCGAATAACGGAGGAGTTTTGAAAGACATTCAGGCTGAAACAACTACTCATTATCATGACAAAAAGTTTAGATGTAGGCCACAATTGTGGCCTGCGTCAGGCAGACACGCAACCACTCTCAAACTTTGCATTTCAAGGGATTTTTGAACCTTTCGGACCCTAAAAAACCCTAATTCAATCTTAAATACAAAAGAACATAAATAGAATAACAATAACAAAAAGAGGGAGCTTTTGGCATCAATCACTTTTAAGAGAAACCCTAGAGAGGATTGTTGAGAGATTAAGAAACAAAAGAAAGAAAAGAGAAGTGGAGAAGAAGCTGACATCGACGTACTTTCTAGATCGGAGTTTCTTGAAGTCACTACCTCCTGTCTCCATTTAAGATCATATTTCCTATTATTTTCCATTTTTATTATTGTGTAGAATTGGGAATAGCAGTTTGATGATAGGATTTGTGAATGTTGAGATGTTCTAAACTCACCTTCAGGTTTTTATCTTTTATTTAATGAAATATGATTAATGTTTAATGGATTTATTGTGGTTGATTTCTATGATTGCATAATTCAATAATAAACTGAAAGGGTAAATCGAATAAAAAATTATTAAATTGAGTTAACGAAAGTTAGGTGATTTAATAAGAACGAGAAACTAATTAAATCAGTAAATTATATGAAGAGAGATCTTACAATAGTTTCTGATAGTTTAGTAGACAACTTCAGATCTAATTAGAATTTTGGATAGGTTGTTGTTTATTAAGAAATTGCAACTTGTATAATCTGATTAGGATTAATGGTTATAACTTGAAAGAGAGTAATCAACCTTAAGATCGTTTAAAACCAATAATCCAATAATTCATAATTGATTAGGTTAGTGTTAAAGATAGGTAAAATTCCCCTTTATCTTAATTGATAGTTCCTTTAGGTTAATTGTTGAGTGTGTTGCATTAGCTAATTAGGACTAGATTATCCTTCCTCGTGGGATTAACAACTTAGGTACTACACTAACGACCTGTGTGCTTACGGATTATCTAGGTTAATTAATTAAAGCTTACATAAATTAAGAAAACCACGATCAAGTTTTTGGTGCCTTTGCTAGGTAGGCAATTAGTTTAATTCTTTAGTTTAAGGCTTTTTCACTATCTTTTGTTTAAAAAAAGCAAAGAGAGAAATTTGGGGTGTAAAGTAGAGACATAACAAGACATTTTAGAGTGAGAATGAGACATCTGAAGAGCTAGATGCCAAGAAGAAACTTAAAGGATAATGATGGAAGATATATAGATATTAGAGGGAGCAAGGAACTTTTGCGAACTACATTGAGACAGAGTATGTACACTCTGGGGTGGTAGAACCACCCAAATTTTCATTGGTCCAACAATGTAAGGACTCATTTAGGATATCAAGACTTATTATGATTTTAGCAAGATGAGTCTAGTTCATGGGATTCTAACTTGGACAAGATCCTGGATAACCTCATAGATATGGAAAAGGGCCAGAAGACAATAGAAGAGCAAATTGAGCAAGTAACAAAAATCATGTCTCATTTATTCACATCCTAAAGATTCAAGTGAGATAACTGTCCTGTGAATTTTGTAAGAGAAGTGTGAAAGATGCTTTGCGTAATATGGAAATACATCAAAGAGAGTAATACGAGGCTATCGCACCTAAGAATAGGTGAGAGCTAGAAGGATTAGTGGAAAATCAAATTGAAACTCATCTTATTAAAGACCAAGAGATGAAGAAAGAGGATGAAGAAAAGAATGTCAACCCTCTCTATTATTCACCAGTTCTTGATATACTATGTGTGAACATCGAAAATTTTTTTGTTGATGTCCATGAAAAGAACCTTATCGTTCAGATTAAAGATGACTAAGTGACATTCAACATGAATGAGATATTAGAGAATCTAAAGGAGAGTAGCTTATTCAGGATAGTTGATGTGTTCGAATATTCTAAAGAACAAAAGGATGAAGAACAGATGATAACAAACATTGAGTTTAAAGAAGCTATGAAAGTCTCTATTTAAGAAGCTAAAGAAGAAGAAGAGATAAGGGAGAATGAGGAAGACACAAGAAGAGAATAACTCAACCTCTTATCAGCCAAGCTGTTGAATTTCATGGAAGATTTAGGGAGTTTTGTTATTTCCTATTTTTCTAAAAATTCGGTCAAAAAAAGGACATTATTAAGCTTAATTGGTTTTCATAATTTTGTCAATGTTGTCCTCTTGATCATTTCACAATTTTTAGCTTTCTCACATGCTACAAAATTGATGTTGAACGAGAAAGGTGGAAGCAACCCACAAATAATTGATCAGGTTAGGTCTCCAAGGATGCAAGGTCAAGCTAATGACCCTAAATTAGCACATTTAGGAATTATATTTAGATTATTGTGTAGTTAGATTTGTTTTAAACTTCAAAAATAAGTTTTTAATTATTTGGAATGTTTCGGAGTGCTAACTCTCTTACTCTTTTAAAGCAATTATAAGACAGGGCAACAATCTCAAGCATAAAGCAAATCTGGTCTCTACCTCTGACACATCACCACCTCATTCACCCTAATGAGTTCGTGTTCCAACCCTTTTCATTTTTTTTAGTATTTTCTTCTTATTTTTTTCCTGTATTGTGTATATTTCCCCCTAGTTTGTCTGTGTACTCTTCGCATATTGAGGACAATGTGTTTTTCAAGTGCAGGGAGGGTTGTGTGCTTTTACCTTGAGTGTGAAATTTTGCATATTGTAAGATAGTTTGTTTAGGTTACAAGATGTGAATTGTGTGAATACGTTAATGGCTAGACTTAACGAGATAGATTTAACATTAAACATAGTCTTTTAGGTTGCGAAGATTTATTGGCTTGTGAAATTAGTGACCTAAGTTACTTAGGGTTAAATATGCTGGTTAATTAGGATACGATGTTAGTCCATTCACCCTAGAAATGTTTCATACTTATTTATAATTTTAATTCAATCAAATATTTGGCATTATTAGTACATTTTCATAAGAATGATTAGCTAAATCAATAAGGTAGGTAAAAATTTTGTGATAAAAAAAGTTGCATAATTTTAACTAAAATAACTATTTCGCTGGCCTTCAGGTTATGAATAGAGCTAGTAGCTAGTTAAGAATGTGATGTAACTGAGTAACTGGATCTACACGCATCACAAATGTGTGCCTTTATGTAAAAAGGCTATAATGACATTCCAACCAAGCAGCTTAATAACAACATAACTTATTTGAGTAACCATATCGACATTCATCACAAATGTTTGCCTTCATGTAAAAAGACTAGGTTCGCATCCTTAAAGAAAAATCAACAAAAAGAATGTTTTCGAAAAAAAAAGACTACCAAACTTGTTAGTAGCTTGATTTTTAATGAAAACTACTAAGGAATAGCTACAATTTTATTTTTACTAAATGATTATCAATATGTGTGTGCAAGTGATAGAGGTGAATAGAGTCAACATTAAAATTTTGATTAGTTGTACATTTAGTCCAAGGTGCTTAGAAGCAGATTTCATTTATTAATAAGTTAGAACAACTTAAAGGATTAAGTTTATAGTTAAATATGTATCACTAAGTTAAAGCCATTGTCTTATTATTGCATATGCGTATGTTGTGTTATCTTGATTTGTTTGATTATTTTTGTTTACTTGAGGACAGGCAACATTTAAGTGTGGAGATGTAATAAGTGTAAATTGCATCGTGTTTTAGGGCACAGTTTGATATGTATTTATCTATTAATTCGATCATTTAATATGTGTTTAGGTTAAAATTGTGTTAGTTTATTAATTATTTGTGTTTTATGGGTTAGTACAAGCTTTTGAGCTTAAATATTATGTTTTTGAGACCTTGATGTGTTTGCTAGTGTTTCAGGGTCAATATCGAAGAATAGAGGAGTTTCGAAAGACATTTGAACCGAAATAATGACCCACAATCAAGGCATAACAAATCATGATCATTACAGAAGGCTTAGATGTAGGCCACGATAATGGCCTATCTCAGGCAAACACGTAGCCACTCCCAAGCTTCACATTTCGAGAGATTTTTTGGACCTTTCAGACCCCAAAAAAGACCTTAATTTAACCCTAAACACAAAAGAACATAAATAGAACAAGAAGAACAGAAAGAGGGAGCTTTTGGCATTAGCCACTTTTGAGAGAAACCCTAAAGAGGATTGTTGAGAGATTGAGAAAGAGAAGAAGGTAGAGAGAAGTGGAGAAGAAGCCTACATCAGCGTACCTCTCAGGTCAGGAGTTTCTCGACATCACTACCACCTGTCTCTATTTAAGATCGTATTTCCTGTTATTTTTCATTTTTATCATTATACAGAATTGGGAATAGCAGTTTGATGATAGGATTTGTGAATGTTGAGACACTTTAAACTCACCGTAGGGTTTTTATCTTTGATTTAATGAAATTTGATTGTTTTATGTTTATTGGATTTATTGTGATTGATTTCTATAATTGCATAATTCAGTAATAAACTGAGAGGGTGAATCGAATGAAAAATTATTAAATTGGGCTAGCGAGAGTTAAGTGATTTAATAAGAACGAGAAATTAATCAAATTGATAAATTGTACGACGAGAGATCTTATAATAGTTTCTGATAGCTTAGCAAACAGTTTTGGATAGGTTGTTAATTGAGAAATTGCAACTTCCATAATCTGATTAGGGTTTATAAATTAGGGTTAATGATTATAACTTGAGAGAGATTAATGAACCCCAAGTCGCTTATAACCAATAATCCAATAATTCATAATTGATTAGGTTAACATTAAAGATAGGCCAAACCCCCTTTCTCTCAATTAGTAGTTCCTTAGGTTGATTCTTGAGTAGGTATTGCAACTACTAATTTGTGAATATTTTCGTGATTGATTCTTGAATTGAATTGGATTCTTGTTTTAGTTTCGTGACATTTGAATTTCTGCAATTTATTTTGACCTTAGATTTTAGGACTAGATTATCCCTCCGCATGGCATCAATACCTTAGGTGCTACGCGAATGACTCGTGCGCTTGCAGATTATCGAGGTTAATTGATTAAAACTTTCATACATCGAGAAAACCAAAATCAGTTAATTATCACTAATTCTCCTTCGATGAAAATTTTTGCTATTTTTACAAGATCAGTAGGTTTTTATTCACACTCGTTACTTTTTTAAGTTTTTTTAATGCTAATCTAGCCTTTTGACTCAAAGGCAAACAATTTATGGTGAATGCCCCCCGGTTACTCAAAAAGGATGCATGTTTTATTCAACTTGGTTGAAGATTCATTTTAGCCTTTTGACGCGAAAACAAACATCTATGATGAATACCCCCAATTATTCAGCTACATCACTACTTATATCTGGCTACTAGCTTTATTCTTAGCCCTATGGGTTAGTGGAATAGTTATTTTTTCAAAAAACACACATTTTTTATTTTTTATTTTTATGCTTTTTTAACCTACTTCATTCCTTATAGACAATTATTTACTTGAAAGGTAACTAGGATTATTTACCTATTTAAATGATTTGTAATGATAAAAACATGAAAGTGAGTGACATAAAATGTACAACTAAATGTCATATCCTGATTAACATACATATTCATTTTAAAGAAACTTAACACATAACTTCTTAAGATAATATATTTTCACAAGTTAAACAATTTTGTTTAAAAGTAAGCTAATTGTCATTAAAATTTTAGTTATTACACAGTCACTCAATCAAGCATATGCAAACCAAATGATAAAAAGAAAATTAGAAAAATCATGCAAAAAATAAATATTACACAAACATGGGGAGTCATATGTACAAGCAACATGTAATACAAATTACACGAACATGGGGAGTCATATATACAAGCAATATGTATTACAAATTACACAAATATAGGGAGTCATATATATAAGCAACATGCAATGCAAATGCAATTGTATACCACTTCCCACACGTGAATGACACATTGTCCTTAATGTATGAAAGTGATATGCAATGAGAAAACTAAACATATAACAAAAATAGAAAATACAAATAAAATAAATAAAAAGTAGAGGCAAGAGAATGCTTATAGAGATTATGGTGATGTAGGAGTCGATGATGGCACTTGTACTTTTTGAAGTATAAAAAATTTGAGGAGTTTCTTAGTCTGATAATGTTATTGATGCTCCATCTTCACCAACCGCACCTTAACCTCTCTTTTCTGTAACAATCAAAGAAAAAAACTCGAAAAATGTTAATTAAGTACATAATGAGATTAAATGTTTATACAAACTAGTGCTAGTTTAAAGTCACTAATAGGACTTCTTCATCGTACTCAGATTACTTGAGGGGGAAGAGAGAAATCACTTCTTGATCCTAAAGTAAATGTCCTCTAAAATACGACTTACACCAATGGCTATTTATCTTGAATGTCTCACTTTTGTCAATGGACAACTCTAATGCACCATATGAGAAAACTTTAGTGACTTGAAATGGGCCACTCCATCTTAATTTCCGCTTATAAGGAAATAATTAAAGGAAAGAGTTGAACAATAAGACAATATCTCCCACCTCGAACTCCTTTTTTTAATATAAGCATTATGTCATTTATTTGTTCGTTCCTTAGACAGTTTGTCATTCTCATAGACGTGCAATCTCAGGTGCTCCAATTTATTCAAATGCAGCAATCTTCTCTCACCGTCTGCTTTTAAGTCAAATTTTGATACACCTTGTGCTCTAACTCCATTAGTAGATGTCAGGCCTTACCATAAACTAATTAGTAGGGTATGGGACCAATGATTGTCTTGAAGGCTGTCTGTTGGGTCCCATTTTTCTTAGGATTTATTTATGAGTTACAATAAAATAAGCAAGAATTTATGAATTAGAAAATTTTCAGAGTTAATATAGTTTATTATTATTTTCGTATGTTTGCATGAATGAAAAGTATATAATTAAAATGAAAATAAGGAGATAGTAGGAATTAGATTTAATAAGGAAGGGTAAGATTGGAAAGTTAAAAAGTTTGTCTTAAACTAATAATACAAAAGAGAAGAGAGTCGTGTGTGTTAAGGAAGAAAAGAAGGAGAGAGTCGTGAAAGAAACTAGAAGAGAAGAAGAAATCGAAGTATTGAAAGGAAAAGAAGAAAAGTGCAAGGAGAAAAGATAAAAAGAAGATTATCAGTTGAGTTTTCTTTTTAGGTAAACCTTATTATTCTTTGTTTTGATAGAAGGAAGTAGAGAAACTAGTTTTCTTTCTTATATGATGAAGATGAAGCAAGAAAGAAGAAGAATAAGAGATAGATGTTTTCTCTAGATTTTTATGAACCTTAACTAGATCTTAGTTTTTCTAGTTAGATAAATCAAGAATAGATCAAGCTTAAGCTCATTCATGGATAGTTAGGTTTAAGGGAAGTTTCATTTGTGTGTGTTGATTGAATGAAAATATGTTTGTTCTAGGGAATCCAGATTTTCGAAGACAAAAACAAGAGGAAAGACCAACTTTATCTTGAAAATATCAAGTAAATAGGTGGGTAATATGTTTATAGTTTTATGATGATGAGCTGAAATTATGTGCTTGTATGTGTATTTTAAACGATTGTTTTTGCTCATTGTGAATGTGGGAAAAATATGTTCTATGAATTTGATATTATATTATGTGAAAGATGTTGCATGTTGTATGAATACAAGAACAGATATATATATATATATATATATGCATTTGAAATCTGATTATCTGAGTAAGAGAGATAGCATTCTGTTCATCACGTGCACATTAACCCTAAGCCTTCTCCAGGCTGCCTGCTTGTGGCATATGAGCTCCAAAAAATAGACTCATTCTATTCATGGTGTAAACTTTGGTTTCACCATTCTAGTTTATGGGATTCTCTCGAGCCATTATGGTTGTACATTGTATCTTGAATTGTTGAGCATAAAGTATGATTGAGTTCATGATTTGATTATGACTTGTGTTTAGGATCTGTTTTGTGCGATAAAGAATTGTTGTTTATGTAGAACTCTCAAAATTTGAATGTGGAGGTTGTGTTTTGTTGAAACTAAAATAACATTATATGTATATATTTATATGTGATAGATTAGTGTGAGGCTTGTTATCACTGGCTATAAACATATTAGCCATTGAGCTTACTAGCTCACCCCACTATTTTTCCACTCCTCAAGTGAAGAATAGCATTAACTTGCAAAATTCGACAGATTCTAAGGATATTTTTATCATTTGTAACTTGACTAGGTATATTAGAAATTTTTGGCACTTTGAATCATTTCAACCATGAGCATCCATGAAAGTATTTTTCATCTTGCTACTATTGTGATTTTTGGGATTTGTAAATTAAAGTGGTATGAAGACTCTATTATTGAAAGTTGACAGAAAAAGTTGCAGAGATTTTCATATGTATATGTGTAAAATATTCTGTTCTATCAAATTGTTAATGTGACTGGAAATGACATTTTTGTTGTTTAATGGCTTTTGGGATGGATTTTTCTGTAAGTAAAATTGTTTAGACTGATAGTTGTATGTATGAAATTGGAAGTTGAATTCAGGTCTTGTGGTTGTAGTTACTGGATTTACATATATATATAGATGTTGATAGAAGACGAATGAAAATTGAGAATAAGGGTTAAAATGTGGTTTGAAACTTCAAGGAATAAACTGTATTGTTCTATGAGAAATTAGACTAAGTCGTCTGCATAAAAGTTGTAGATCAATCTGTTAGCTTTCTAATGGTATAAAGTTTGAAATTTTTGGATTTCAAACGCAAAAGATATGGCCTTTGTAAGATAGCATCATTGGTAACGGTATAGGTAGCAGAAAAATTTTTCTTGCAGAAATGGTATCCTAAAACGATAAAACTGTATCAATGTAGACCAAATTAGACAAAATTGTCTTCATGAAATTTGTAGGTATTTCTCTTATCTTTCCAATGACGTAAAGTTTGAAATTTTTGGACTTCTAGATTGAAAGTTATGAAGTTTTTACTTGGGAGTGTGCGACAGGGATGCATGCACGATCACGACTAATCCCAACTTTTTAGGAAAGTAGAAAAAATGAACGTCGATTTTCGTCACTATTCACTGAAAGTCACGATCGTGCTTATAGTTTGGCCACTATTCACTATCCGTCGCAATCATGCACACTTTTGTAATTTTTATTGGCAGTCACGTCCGTGAGAAATTTTCTCATGCCCGTGACTAACCTCTCACAGGCATGAGAATGGAGAGTTACGCTTATGACTCTCCTCCTTTTGATTTATGAATTGGTTTTCATTATTTATTTGTAGAATCTATGTTTTTATGCCTAATTCAAATATTTGCATGTCCATATTATTCTATGTTAATTAATTTAAATTGTTGTGTAATTATTCTTACTCATTCTATAAATTTTATTTAATTATATAATTATTTGGTTATTTATTTATTTATTTATTTATTTTATTATTAATTGTTTATATTAATTCATGATTTCTTATAAGTTATTTTCATGTATAAAATTATTTTATGACATTTTATTGTTGATTGTTTATTTTAGAAAAGTCCCACCATGAATCTCCTTTATTTAAAACTATAATTTAATTAAATGTTATACTTTTATTTGTTGATATGTTCCTAAATTTATTTATTATTATTTCAATAAATCCCAATGGTGACGCATAGTAGTTATAAAATCCGAATCGAGACCTGAGGTCAACATCTTTGGTATCAGAGCCCAAGGTTTTCAAGGACTCCTAGGTTTTGAATATGTTATCCTATGAATTATGATGATGCATGTTAAATTAAATCTAGTGATGGATTAATTATTTGCATTATTAAATTGTTAATTGCATTGAATGACATGCATATCATGCATACATGTAGAAAATAAGGTTTAAAATAAAATGCAAGCTAAATGTTAATATTTTATTGAAGGAGTAAAATACCACCTCATCAAAGACCACTTTAAGGAGATTTAGAGGAGGGTACTGACGAGTCCAGATTCCCAGTGATTGCTAAGGCAACTGTAGGGAAGGATAGCGAGCCCTTTCCATCTCAAATGCCTGAGTCATCCCTCCCTCAAAGACAAATACGTAATCTATTCGGTCCTAGAATGTTTTAAGCCTGTGCTCAAGCTTTTATACAAGCGATGGGTCAGATGCCATCCACGTCTACTCCCGCCCCATCTAAGAAAGGAAGACAATTTGATAAGCTATGGAAGTATGAGCAGTGGATTTTTATGGAACAACTGATCTAGAGGAAGCTGAGACATGGTTAAGGAAGATTGAAAGAGTACTAGAATAAATGGATTGTGAAGATGAAGAAAAAATGGTGTATGCTGTGAGCTTGCTATAGGGTGATGTCTTGCATTAATGGGAAAGATTACTAGGGAGCCAGTTTAAGTTGTCGGTGTTAACATGGGCTGATTTCCAAGCTGCCTATAAGAATAAGTATCTGTCCGAGGTGTACATTCAACAGAAGCATAGGGAGTTTTTGAGCCTCACTCAGAGGGAGATGACGGTGAGTGAATATGAATGCAAGTTTACCCAGTTATCCAGATATGCAGCCGAGCTGATGATAAGTGAAGCAGCTAAGTGCCGAAGGTTTGAAGCAGAGTTGCATTTGACCATTAGAGAAAAAGTGGTAGTGCAGAATTTTTGCAACTTTCAACAGTTGGTAGAGGCTGCCCTAAGGGTTGAAAATGTGGAGAACATAAAGAGTGTACTGAATAGAAAGAGAAAGGGAAGAGAACGACTAAGTAGGGGAGGTAGTATGCCTATGTTAGGAAGGAGTGCCAAAACTTTCCCTACATCATCTGAGGTTCGAAGCAGTGGCTCAAATAGACCCAAACTGACAATAACTATTTCTCTTTAAGCCTCAACTGTAGGCGGAGGCAGAAGAGGAGAGGGGAATAAACCATCCTATCCAAAATGTGACCACTGTGACAAATTTCATAAAGGGGAGTGTTATCGACTGACGGGAGCTTACTTTAATTGTGGAGAAAAAGGGCATATGGACAAAGAGTGTCCACAATATATGAGAAGAGAGGGAACTCAGATGCAAGCTTCGAGGACTGAAACAGAAACTGTGGGAGTTGAGTATGCAACTGAAGTGGGCAATTCTGACAAGGTCTAGAAGGTAAATCCTTCAGGAGGACCGAAGGGGCAAGTACCAGCTAGAGTACTTGCAATGACTAGGGAGGAAGTAGAAGCAGCTCCAAAAGTTATGACTAGTATGGTTAAATGATTTCGCGATGATGTTGTTGTTTTAATTGATTAAGTGTCTACCCATTCATTTATTTCATCAAGTATAATTTTCCATGATAGAAATTTGAGTCTCCTTGATAGTCCTTTGATAGTTAGTACCGCGATTGGTCATTATGTCATTATTAGTTATGTGTATTGAGGGTGTGAAATCTATGTTGGTAAGGTTACATTAGTGGTGGATTTAACGCCATTGGAAATGAAAGGGATGGACGTAATTTTGGGCAAGGATACCTTAGAAAAATATAGTGCCAACTTGGATTATAAATAGAAGACGGTAGAGTTTATGTTGGATAAAGGTGAAAAGGTAGTGTTTATGGGAGATAAGAGAGCAAGCCCCTCTAAATTTATTTCGGCTCTAACAGCAGAGAAAATGATGAAGAAGGGAAATGAAGCATACTTGACATATGTGGTAGACGTGAAAGTAGATGAAACAAAGTTAGAAAATATTCCAGTAATCAAGGAATTTCCAGATATCTTTCCAGAGGAATTACCAGGACTACCACCACACAGAGAGATCAAGTTCACCACAGAGCTTCTTCCAAGCACTACACCAATCTCTATTCCACCTTATAGAACGGCTCCAACAGAGTTGAAGGAACTTAAAGAGCACTTGGAAGAATTGTTGGAGAAAGGTTTTATTAGGCCTAGCTCTTCGTCTTAGAGAGCTCCAGTTCTTTTTGTTAAAAAGAAAGATGGATCCTTGAGGATGTGTGTGGATTATAGAAAGCTCAATCTTGTTACTATTAAAAATAGATATCCCCTCCCACATATAGATGATTTGTTTGATCAACTAGAAGGAGAAAAAGTCTACTCCAAGATAGAATTGAGATCGGGTTATCATCAATTGCGAATAAAGGAGTCTGATGTGTTAAAGACTGCTTTCATAACACAATATAGGCATTTTGAGTTCTTGGTTATGCCCTTTGGATTAACTAATGCTCCTGCAGCCTTCATGGATTTAATGAATAGGGTCTTCAAGCCTTACCTAGACCAATTTATCATAATTTTTATTGATGATATATTGGTTTATTCTAAGAGTAACAAGGAGCATGAAGAACATTTAAGGATTGCATTGGAGACACTAAGAAAGAAAGAGTTATATGACAAATTTGATAAATGTGAATTTTGATTAAGGGAAATGGCATTTCTTGGACACATCATTTCAAAAAAAGGAGTACATGTGGATCCACAAAAAATAGAAGCTGTTGTAAAATGGGAAGCACCTAAGAATGTAGAAAAAGTTAGGAGTTTTTTGGGATTAACTGGTTACTACAGACGATTTGTAGAAGGCTTTTCCATTACAGCCGCTCCACTCACAAAATTGACAAGGAAGAATCAAAAGTTTGTATAGAAAAAAGAATGTCAAAAGAGTTTTGAGGAACTAAAGAAGAAACTCACAACTGCACCAATTGACTTTGCCTTCTGGTAGTGATGGGTATACAGTTTATAGTGATGCTTCGAGGAAAGGATTAGGGTGCGTGCTGATGCTAGAAGATAAAGTGATTACATATATTTCCAGACAATTAAAACCTTATGAGATGAATTATCCTATGCAGGACTTAGAATTAGCTGCTATAATCTTCCCATTGAAAATATGGAGACATTATTTATATAAAGTCACTACCAGGGTAATTACAAACCGTAAGAGTCTTAAATATTTGATGAGCCAAAAAGAGTTAAATCTGAGGCAAAGAAGGTGGTTAGAATTATTGAAAGATTATAACTTGATGATAGACTACCATCCTGGGAAAGAAAATGTAGTAACGAATGCACTGAGTAGGAAATCTACTATGACGCATGTAAAGACAATATATCTACCTTTGTTGAAGGAATTAGCCAAGCTTAGGGTGAAGATGAGATAAGTTAAATTTGATGGTATATTGGCTAATTTTAGAGTAAGGCTAAAGAATTGCAGGAACGAGATGAATACTTGAGCAAGCTCAGAGAAGGAATTAAAAATGGTAAGCCTTTGGAAAAGGAAATAAGAGAAGATGGACTAATGGTAGTAGGAAATAGACTATGTATTCCAAATGTGCAAGAGTTAAATGATGAAATTTTGGATAAGGTGCACAATGCTCCATATTGTAATACATCCTAGAAGTACAAGAATGTACAGAGATTTAAAAGAATATTTTTGGTGGCGAGAAATTAAGAAAGATGTTGCTGAGTATGCTGGGAAATGCTTGGTAAGTCAATAAATCAAAACAGAACATCAAACACATGCCGGTAAGCTTAAGCCTTTTTCTAGTCCTGAATGGATGTGGGAAAAGATTATAGTGGATTTCTTAATGGGATTACCAAGGACTAGCAGGAAGCATGATGCAGTATAGGTGATTATGGATTGGTTAACTAAGTCAGCGCATTTCTTGCCTATTAGATAGATAGATTCTTTGAACGCCTTGGGAAAGAAATACATAGACGAAATAATTAGATTTCATGGGATTCCCAGTTCTATAATCTCAAACAGAGATCCCAGATTCACTTCCAGATTTTGGGAAAGTTTGCAAGAGGCTTTGGGAGCCAAGTTACATTTTAGCACAACTTTCTATCCGTAGACGGATAGTCAATCAGAAAGGACAATAAGGACATTGGAGGCAATGTTAAGAGCTTGTGTGATGGACTTCAAAGGTTCATGGGATGAGTACTTACCTTTGATTAAGTTTGCTTATAATAATTCTTATCACTCTAGAATTCAAATGGCACCTTATCAAGCTTTGTATGGTAGGAGGTGAAAAACCCTTATTTGTTGGGACGAGGAAGGTGAAAGAAAAATTTTAACACCTGAGTTGGTACAACCTACAGTTGACAAGATTAAATCAGTGAAGCAAAGGCTCAAAGCGGCTCAAGATAGGATGAAGAGTTATACAGACACACATAGGAAGGAGATGGAATATGAAATTGGGAACAAAGTATTTCTTAGAGCTTCACCATGGAAAGGAGTATTAAGATTTGGTAAAAAAGGTAAAATTAGTCCAAGATATATAGGTCCTTATGAAATTATTAAGAAGATTAGGCCTCTCGCCTACAAGTTAGCTTTGTCGCCAGAGTTATCCAAAATTCATAATATCTTCCATGTATCAATGCTAAGGAGATATAGATCAGATCCATCATACATAGTCCAACCTTCAGAAGTTCAATTAAAGGAGGATTTAACTTATGAAGAACAACCAGTGGCAATCATAGATTCGAAGGAAAAAGTCTTATAGAATAAGACTGTGAAGCTGGTAAAAGTTTTATAGAAGAACCATGCAAGAGGAAGCAACAAGGGAATCTTTGGAAGCCATAAAGGAGAGGTACCCACACCTATTTGTAGACTTAGGTAAGAATTTCAAGGACGAAATTTTTTAAGGAGGGGAGAAATGTTAGGTCCTGATTTTTCTTAGGATTTATTTATTCAATTATCAATTATGAAAATAAGTTAGAATTTATGAATTAGAAAATGATTGGAGTTAATATGGTTTATTATTATTTTCGTATGTTTGCATGAATGAAAATTATATAATTAAAATGAAGATAAGGAGATAGTAGGAATTAGATTTAATAAGGAAGGGTAAGATTGGAAAATTAAAAATTTTGTCTTAAACTAATAAGACAAAAGAGAAGAGATTTGTGTGTGTTAAGGAAGAAAAGAAGGAGAGAGTCATGGAAGAAACTAGAAGAGAAGAAGAAAACCAAAGTATTGAAAGGAGAAGAAGAAAAGAGCAAGGAGAAAGGACAGAAAGAAGATTATCAGCTGAGTTTTCTTTTTAGGTAAACCTTATTATTCTTTGTTTTGATAAAAGAAGGAAGTAAAGAAACTAGGTTTTTTCTTATATGATGAAGACGAAGCAAGAAAGAAGAAGAACAAGAGATTGATGTTTTCTTTACATTTTTATGAACCTTAACTAGATCTTAGTTTTTCTAGTTAGATAAATCAAGAATAGATCAAGCTTAAACTCATTCATGGATAGTTAGGTTTAAGGAAAGTTTCATTCGTGTGTGTTGATTGAATGAAAATATGTTTATTCCAGGGAATCAAGATTTTCGAAGACAAGAATAAGAGGAAAGACCAACTTGATCTTGAAAATATCAAGTAAATAGGTAGGTAATATGTTTATAGTTTTATGATGATGAGCTGAAATTATGTGCTTGTATGTGTATTTTAAATAATCGTTTTTGCTCATTATGAATGTGGGAAAAATATGTTATATGAATTTGATATTATATTATGTGAAAGATGCTGCATGTTGTATGAATACAAGAATAGAAAATTTAAGAAGCACGAAAATATGATTAAGGTAACCACCTTGGTCCCCAACAAATAGGACCGAAACTTCTCCAAGCCAAAGACGACTGCTAGAAACTCCTTCTCCGTTGTGGAATAATTTTTCTGAGCATCATTCAGTGTCATAGAAGCATAATAAATAACATGAGGTACCTTATCCACTTTTTGGCCCAACACAACGCCTAC
>JAOSBN010000009.1:5446077-5459032 GCA_027563595.1 Erythroxylum suave
TCCTAATAGAAAGAAAAAGAAACAATATTCTTACTATTATTCAAAGAAAAATTATAAGACTAACCCCAAAGGACCCAAGAAAATATGGGTACCTAAAAAAGATATAATATATACTAAAGATCTCCTTACTGAGAAGAAGCTACCACCACCAATGGTACTTGGACAGTGGCTGCTCGCGACATATGATGGGCATAAGGTCTATGTTCCTAGACCTCCGACATAAGCAAGGAGAATCAGTGACTTTTGAAGATAACCAGCAGGGCAAAATAGTTGGGATCGGCAAAATTGGTAAAGATTCCTTTTCGTCTACTGATAATGTTCTACTAGTTGATGACTTAAAGCATAATCTAACTAGTATAAGTCAATTGTATGATTTTGGTTATGAAGTATCCTTTAATCAAAATTCTTGTATAATCAAAAACAAGGACAGTTCTATATTCTTTTCCACCAAGATACGAAATAACCCCTATAAAGTTAACTTAGACAATTTGAAAAATCAAAATATTTCATACCTTATATCAAAAGACGATGAAAAACTAATTTGGCACAAAAAGTTAGGTCATGTTAGCTTTAAACATATTTCTAAGTTAGTTAGACTTGATTTGGTAAGAGGTTTACCAAAGATAAGTTTTAACAAAGATTTCCTTTGTAAGAGTTGTCAAAAAGGAAAACAAGTTAAGACATCTTTTTCGTCTTAGAATATTGTAACTTCTCTAGACCTCTAGAGCTGTTACATATAGATTTGTTTGGACTAACTAGAACAGTAAGTCTTGGTGGAAAGAAGTATAATCTCGTAATTTTTGATGAATTTACTAGATTTTGTTGGATATTATTTTTATCACATAAAGATGAATCTCTTAAATTCTTTAAAGTTCTATCCAAAAAGTTACAAGATGAAAAGGAATTTCTATTACTGGAATTAGGATTAATCATGGTGGAGAATTTAAAAATGAAAAATTCAAAATGATTTGTGATGAGAATAGAATCTTCCATAATTTCTCTGCTCCTAGAAATCCTTAACAAAATGGAGTTGTAGAGAGAAAGAACAGGACGATTCAGGAAATGGCAAGGACTGTGCTATATAAAATAAATCTTCCTAAGTACTTTTGGGCATAAGCTGTAAATACAGGTTGTTATATTCAAAATAGAGTATTTTTGCAACCTATTTTAAATAAAACTCCATATGAATTATTAAAGGGAAGAAAGCCAAATATTTCTTACTTTCATCCTTTTGGTTGCAAATGCACTATTTTGAATACAAAAGAAAATTTAGATAAATTTGATTCTAAGATCAATTCAGCAATTTTTCTAGGTTATTCAATTACTTCTAAAGCTTATAGAGTTTATAATCTTGTTTCTAAACCTGTTGACGAGTCTATGCATGTAAAATTTAATAATGATTCTCATCTAGATAAAAGACAGGATTCTAATGATGAAACTCTTTATGCTCCCTTAGTTAATAACCTAGATGATTCACTAGTAGACGATCCATCTGATAAAGTTGTAAATAGTTCTGAAAATATTAGCTTAAAAAAATTATAAATATAAATCTTCTTACCCAAGAAATTTGATCATAGAAGAAATATCAGAAGGAGTGATAACTAGATCTAAGTTTAGAAGAGAGGCCAATGTAGCATTTGTTTTTTAATTAGAACCTAAGAAAATTAATGAAGCTCTTCAAAATGAAGCTTGGATTTTAGCTATGCAAGAGGAGTTAAATCAATTTACAAGGAATAAACTTTGGTCTCTAGTCCTTAAATCATCCAATAAATCTATTATAGGAACTAGATGGGTATTCAAAAATAAACTAGATGAATTAGGAAAAGTAACCCATAACAAAGCTAGATTAGTAGCTCAAGGCTATAACCAACAAGAAGGAATAGACTATAATGAAACATATGCCCCTGTAGCTAGACTAGAAGCAATTAGGATCTTGCTTGCATATACAGTTCATTATAATATAAAACGGTTTCAAATGGATGTGAAAAGTGCTTTTTAAAATGGTTTTATAGATGAAGAAGTTTACGTAAAACAACCCGCCAAGTTTTGAAGACTTTGATAAACAGATTATGCGTATAAACTTCATAAAGCTTTGTATGGATTAAAACAAGTACGTCGTGCTTGGTATGATCGTCTGAGTTCGTTTTTGATTAAAAATGACTTTATTAGAGGTCAAGTAGATAAAACATTATTTAGAAAATATTAAAAATTATTTTATCGGCGTACAAATATATGTAGACGATATCATCTTTGGTGCAACGTCTAAAAAATTATGTTCAATTTTTGAAAATCTTATGAAAAGTGAATTTGAAATGAGTATGACGGGTGAATTAAAGTTCTTTCCTAGTTTAAATATTAAAAAAAACTGAAGAAAAGTTTTTTATTCATCAACAAAAGTATATCAAAGAACTTTTAGTCAAATATAAAATGGAAAATGTTAAACCAATGTCAACTCCTATGCATCCTTCAATCTTCTGAACTCAGGATGAAGTTGGTAAGAAGATTGATCAAACTCTTTTCAGAGGAATTATTGGTTCTTTCCTTTACCTAACTGCAAGCGGACCTGATATAATGTTTAGTGTTTGTTTGTGTGTAAGATTTCAAGCAGATCCTAGAGAATCTCATTATATTACTGTCAAAAGAATATTGCGATACTTGGTAGGGTCTACCGATCTTTGCTTAATGTATAAGAAAGGTAAAGATTTCATGTTAATTGGCTACTGTGATGATGATTATGCTGGAGATAGGACTGATAGAAAGAGTACAAGTGGAGGTTGTCACTTTCTTGGTCATAATCAAATTTCTAGGTCAAGTAAAAGGCAAAGTTCAAGTGCTCTATCTACTGCAGAAGTGGAATACATGTCACCTACAAGTTGTTGTTCACAAATATTATTGATAAAGTCTCAGTTAGAGGATTATTCTATCCAAGAAGATCAGATTCCAATCTTCTGTGACAACACAAATGCTATTAATCTCTCAAAGAATCCAATACAACACTCAAAGGCAAAGCATATTGAAGTGAAGATAGATTCAAGGAAATCAGACGAAACCTGAATATGGCAATGTTAAATGATCATTCGTCTGAAACTCCATGATCTAGACGATTCATCTTGAAGAAACTAAAAAGTCGTAAGTTTTTAGATTAAATAGTAATGATAACTTTCAATCGGTAGTTTCAATCTCATGATTACCAGTGGATTAGTTAAAAACATTACAAATGGTAACTTTTCAAGAGTGTATACAAAAAGAAATCATCTCAAAATCTACAACACCTTACACTTTAGAATTTTCTTGAAAAACTTCAAAACTGACTTGTTGAAAGTTCTCTCAATTGAGACAATCTAACCCTCTGTTCTAATCATCCCTCTATTCTAAACATCAAATCATTCTCATTTCATTTCATATCTTTCTCTCAATTGTTTCTTAACCTTGCTTCTTTAAGCGAAACACATTTCTGTGTTTAGTGTTTATCTTTTACAAATTCAAAATGTTGAAATCTCTTGTCCATGGAAGACTCGTCGATTTCACTTCCCTGAAGAATAATCAGATGAATATCAAACCTGAGATTGAAACAGTTGGATGGAAGAACTTCTTCAATATCTGAGAGACGATGTGTCTGAATGAAATATATGAGTTCAGGTAGAATGTGAAGGTGGTTAGATAACACCTTGGTATCATTGTTAGATGGGTTGTCGATAATAATCACACAAGACTCTAATATGAAGGCTATTGGGTGTCTAAATAAAGGAGCAAAATTGTTCAAAAATACAAATTAGATCGCTCAAAGTCATATAAATGAAGCCAACATCAATTGACAACTATATAGATCCAAAAATCTAGGAGTTAAGAGGTCTTCAACCCTCATTCCGAAGGCTAGGCTTCTTCACTCACTTCTTCTCCATTGTAGGATCAAAGGATGTGGTGACAATGAATGATGAACATTGTCTATTTCTTCACTCACTTCTTCCGTTCTTGATTCTGAAGTACATGATAAAGGAAAAGGAGGATTATCATCTGAAGAGTGGTTCTTTACCTTATGGTATGCTATTAACAAGATTCTTCAAAGAACCTGAAATCCTACTTGATATAGGAAATAGAGTAAAGATGAATGTTAAGAGTGTTATCAATGCCTCTAATATTCACAAAATGGGATCAAGACTGAAGCTGAAGCGGATGTAGATTTCACACCGAAAGCACAGTCTAAAGGGGACCTTTCAGTAAGATGAAGTAGGATACAACATGTTCCGTCTGAAATATAAGCAAAACCTCGATCGTTTGGAAGAATATCAGCAGAGGTGAAGGTTGAACAATCGTCTGATGAGTCGATAAAAGCCAAGGCGTTTCCAAAAAGGAAGGAAAGCAAAGTTGTTAACTCACCAAGTGTCTTTAAAGAGGAAGGCTGAGATGTTCCAATCAGAAAGGCCCGAGAAGATAAGAAGATCACCAAGATTAATGACCTTACGATAACAAGAACAGAAGAAGAAGAAAGTTCTGATTCTTGGTGGAGATTTTGAGAGTAAAAAGGAGCAAAAGCAACAATAGCAGCCTCCTAAACTAGTTGTCTCTATCCCTCAAACTCAATTAGAACAACCGTTTGGAGAGACAGAGATACAAAAGAAGTTAGTATTTTAAACAAAGAAGCCTCAACAACAACTCTCTTCCAAATCAATAGAAGAACAAAAAAAGACAAAGCCTATTCAGAAGAAGAAGGTCTTATCATCTGATGTTCCAAAAAAGACACTGACTGTTAAAAAGCAGCGAGTAACTTACAACCCTCCTCTACCGTTAAAGAAAGAAGATTTAAAGATGAAGGTCATAGAAGAATCAACACCTGATCATAACAGAGGTTCAATTATCATCAGAGAACCTTCTAAATAGAAAGTTAAGGTTCAAGTTGAACCTATAACAGTAAATGATCAGACGATACATCTTCTAAGCCCTGAAGATCGAAGACTATATAGTATTCTGCGAGATGAAAAGACATAACCATATCCATTGAAGATTACAAAAGATCCTTACATAATTTATCCAGTGACAATCAGAATGACAATTAAGATTGTACTAGATGTTTAAAAATGTTGAAGCGGAAGTAATTGATGACATTTACCTCAAAAATTTATCGAAAAAATTTACCAACAGAAATATTCTATCGATAAACCTAAAACTTATTTGTTCCTCCAAGCATTGCTACCTTCTTTACTAAAGGGAATTTTCTACTATTGTTATATTTTTTCAGAAAAATTGTCAAGATAGTTTCCCTCCATATTTACAGATAGATGTTTTTTCCTTTGCAAAATGAAAATTTTCCCAACAATTTTCCCTACAAAATATAATTTTCATTGGTAATTTGCTATGGTTTAGTTTCTATCAATAATTTTCCATCACATAATTGCTCTATCTAGAGACTTCTAAGTAATGATCCCGACATGAGGTCGTAAGTATCATCTCCTTCTATCAGGAGTGGCAAATCCTTTATTTACTGCCCAATTACCTTTGAATAGTAATAGTTGTACCCAATCAACACCCTAAGAGCGACCTTGTCTTGAGGTAATAAGGAATGATGTCAAAGCACAAGATTAGCATCCAAGATATCCTTGAGTTCCTCAAGTCCAAGGATATTTGCACCATTGCTATGATGAGATTGATCATTGACATTCAAATCAAAACAAAGTCAGGATGTATATGTCATAATGGTCACACATAATTAAAAGACAATGAGACTTATATGAATGTGTCAGTCTATACAAACTTAAAATCTCATTGACTTGTGTCTACCACTAGTTACTAATCTTCTAAAGATAATGCATATTGAACAATCACAAAAGTAGAAGTACTTATTAAAGTTGCCCTGGATTCTTCTAATCAATTCATACTCTAATCATGACTATATAATCCTAGAAGCAATAGAAAAGAGAAAATGTTTATGTCTTTGTTTCGTTCTCTCTCTCTATTTTATTGAAAACTTAAAAGCATGTAAAAATATTTAAAAAAACTTTGAAGTACACATACATATAAGAAAGAAATGCAAAGAAATTAACTTCCCTTGGATTGCCTTCCAAAAAGTGCCTTTGTTTAGTGATGCTAGCTCGACTCCATACTTTCCTCACGTAACAAACTTATGATCTTTAGGTATCATATGCACTTCCTCCACTTGGGGTTCTTCAGGATAAGCCCTAAGTTGATGATCATCTACCTCCAACATCTTCCCTATCTTCAGATTTCCAATCTCTACTAAACACTTTTGGAATATCTTGAATGTTTTTTCACCTTTTTCCTCCTCATTTAATTCCTCAAATCTATTATGTAAAGGTGAAGGATAAATATTAAAAATAGTAAGGGACTCAACATTTATCTCTGAACTAAATGACTTTTCCTTTTCTGCTTCGAGCTCCTTCTATACTTCTTCATCACGGTCAATTCCTTAAGTAGTATTATTAAAATTCTCAAGCTCCTCTTCACTCTTCAAAGCCTCTATATTAATGTCCCTTAGGTACACCTCAGGTTGAGATAGTTGTGCCTCTTCGCTTTGTGATGCTAGGTGGTTGATAGCTTTTGCCAACTGACCCATCTAGCTTGCCAAATTTTGGAGTCTCAACATTGTATTTTGATGGAATTGTATCATATCCTCCTGGAATTGTTGTAATTGCAAAGTATTAGCAATAAAAACATTAACTGATTCTTCTAGAAATGTACCTTAGTTTTGTTGCCACTTCAATTCTTGGAAACTAGACCAAAATTGTCTTTCCTCTTTCTGAAATTGTAAAATGTTAGTAGTGACAACATTAACTAGTTCTTCTAGAGATGAACCTAAGACGTAATAAGAAGCTTCTGGTCTATACAGGAATTGATGTGCATACAAACTATCATGGAAGTAATTCTACTAGTTATTCCATCCATAACTAAAGTTAGTATGATCATTCCAAATATGGTTATAGGATTGAGAATATGCGCTATAGAAAATTACTTCTGTTCATCTAATTTTATTTTTTAAAAAATTCACACAAACACTAAACAAAAAGTGAAAGGATTAAGAAATAAATGCAAAAACTAATTAGAAACAAATATGTATGAAACACAAATTAAACTCAAGAACAAAAACTGAAGCACTAAATTCCCCTATAGTAGAGTCAAAATTAATGTAGCAAGTTGTAACACTACCCAAAATAACTAAACCTACAACTATAGCAATGGTTAGTCTAAGTCGATTCAACAGAGAGCATTTGATTAGCATTTTTTATGAAAAGAATTGGTGTTTAGGTTCGGGGTGTTTTCAAATAAGAAAATAAAATGAAACTAAACTAACGAAAGCAAATTAAATAAAAAATGATGAAACTGATGAATTCGTTAGGGACCTAGTCATCGGTTCAATCTTAGCCTATACATCGTTGAATATATTTCATTGAATTGTTGTTCTTATACCTTTCCTAGAAATTATTAATCGTAGGTTAACAATAAGCTCTGTTAACTCCAGTTTTTTGTTAGGTCTTGTTTAATTAAGAAGAGTTCGTTAATGAAACCTAGCTACTAAACAACTTAGAACAAGCTCTCTAGATTTAATTAGAAAGTCACATTATAAATTAGGAAAATAGATTAATCAAGTCAACAACCACACAAGCTTGGGTCATTTAACCTAGGTTATATTATCCTTAAGAATTTAAAACCATTGCCACAACCGAATTTCAGCATAACAATTACGAATTATATTGAAGATTCTAGCAATGGGTTCTTACATAAAAATAATAAAATAGACCATTCAATCATTTTTACACAACATCCAAGCATTAAACATAGGATATCATAATCAATCCCTAAGAGAAAGAACAACAAACAATGAGAGAAATGTTTAACTGGGTTCTTCGGCATTGATTTCACTTCTGAACTGGTGTCAGGAAGCTAGCCCTCTATAGTCTCCAAAGGAGTGGAGCTTTGCCCCTTCTCTTCAAAACTCAGAGCTCACCACTCAAAAATAGGAACCCCAAATGAAAACATGCCTTTTCTGCCCTTAAATAATGCTTTTATATTAAACACATAAGATTTTAGGTAAGCTGTCAAAAACTCACGAGGGTGAGTGGTTGGTTCACAGATGTGAGAGGTGGCTTACGGCTGTGCACCTCTCACGCCCATGCAAGGTGTTTTTGACACTTCCATGCATGGACACGAGCCATGTTCTACGGCCATGGAGGTTATTTATGCACTTCCATGCGTAGCTGTGAGTCATGTTCTACACTCCTTTTGATGTCTTCAATATATTTCTCATCTTTCTTGGCATTTTATTATCTTCTCATGCTTTTAATCTTCTTCTTCTTGCTCCATAAAGACAAGTGAGAGTGAATCTTCTGAAAACGAATCAAATATATTGCTTTCGAATCGTACCTAAAACCAATATTAACTAAATTGAGTGTCTTATGTACTTCAAAGCATTAATCACTATGTGTAATGGATTAAATGTGTTAACAATTAAGCATATATCATTAATGTAGTATAAAAGCTATCAAATCTAGTGAAGTAAGAAAAACACTTAATATGACATCAAACACAAAAACCAACAGTCATTCAAAATTATGTACATCAGTTATGATGAATGCAAAAACTATGTTTCATTGCTCAAATTCAAGCCGTCACACCATAAACCACATAAAGTATAAATCACTCACAAAAGTTGATCATAAACAATACTTTGTAACCATAAGGACTGACCCTTGAAACTACACCTCCCCATTCACGTCATAATCAAATAACCCTTTCCATACAACTTTAAGAGGAAAGACTAATCATGAATAACTTTGCAAAACAAATCCATTTCTTCCTGGATAATTTTATTTAAACACTTTTTTTTCTTCTTTATTTCTTTTTTCTTTTTCTTCAACAAAAATTGAAAGAAGCTACATTAACATTTGGAATTCATTAACAAGAGATAAAATGACATTCTAATAATTATAACTAACCCACATATATGCACACCCCGAAGTACTTTATGCATCCATAATCATCAACAATCAACAAATGCTCAACTAGCTTTAAGGCTTGGGTAGGACATTTAGTTAGGTTAAAAGCATGTAATGTAGTTAACACAAAAAGAAAGCTCATAAGAGCTTAACAAAAGGAAAAATTATATCAATAGGTAGTCTATTTGGATAATGTAGCTCATAAAACAAAGAGTAGCTATATCACTTTCATGTTAATCCAAGTGATAAAAATATGATCTCGAATAGAAATTCAAAGCAAAGTCAGGATGTACATGTCATGAAGGTCACACATGATCAAAAGACAATGAGATTGATATGGATATTTCATTCTATAAAGGCTCAAATTCTCATCTTGCTTCTACCACTAGTTACTACTCTTCTAAAGATAATATATATTGACCAATCACGTGAGTAAAGGAACAAGTTCAAATTTTCATAAATTTTTCTAGTTAATTCACTCTCTAGTTATGACTATATAGTCCTAGAAGTAATATAAAAAGAGAAATATTTGTTTGATTGATCTCTCTCTCTCTTTTTGTTTGAAAACTTAAAAACATGTAAGAAACAAACAAACTTAAAAACATACATGCATATCCTAAAATTGCGAAAATGTAGAAAAGAAGAAATAAACTTCCCTTTGGCCTACTAAGTAGTGCCTTTATTTATTGTTTTTGGCTCGACTCCTTTTCCTCATCACATGACAAAATTATGATCTTCAGGTGTCACTGCTTCCAACTTTCCACTTGAACTTCTTTAGGATAGGGCCTAAGTTGAAGACTACTCACATTCAACATCTTTCCTATCTTCAAAATCTTAATCTCTACTGAGTCCCTGCACTCTAGGAACTTCTCTAATATCTCTTTACCCTTTCTTCCTTGTTTAATTTCTCTAACCTGGTAGGTAAAGGTGAAGGGTTAGTCTCAATAACAATTAGGGAATCAGTGCTTACCTTCGAGCTAAATGACATATCCTTTTCTTGGTCAAGATTCTTATTAACTTCTTCTTCACAAGCAATCCTTTGAGTAGCCCTCTCAATATTCTCAAGCTTTTTTTTCACTCCATAAGGTTTTTGGACTAGCTTCCCTTAGGTTCACCTCAGGTTAACATGGTTGCATATTTCTATTTTTTTATTCTAGGCAGTTGATAGCTTTTGTTATCTGACCCACTTGGCTTACCGAATTCTAAATTCTAGACCTTGTATCTTGCTAGAATTGTATCACATCCTGTTGAAATTAGGTCTTCCAAAGATGTACTTGAGTTGGAATAAGAGGCTTGTAGTCTATATGGGAATTGTTGTGCATCCTGTAACCTATCTAGGAAGTAGTTTTGCTGTCTATCCCCTTCATAATTAAAGTTTGAATAATCACTCAAAACTTGGTTATAGGATCGGGAACATACGTTATGGGAAATGTTTCCACCAAAAGCATTGACAATATCCAACACTAAGATACTCCCTTCACTATGCCCTTTTTATACACAAACATAAACAAATGTGAAAAGATCAAGAGATAAATGTAAAAACTAATTATAAATAAATATATACAAAACACCAATTAAAATAAAGAACAAAAACTAAAGTACCACCCTTCCCGAAAACGGTGCCAAAATTCTTAATGTGTGTTGAATGCACCAGAAAATAAATCCTAAATCTGTATACAAAGATTTATATTATCAGTCAGCATGGATCGTATCCACAAGGAGTGTTTGTGTAGCTTTTCTAATGAAAGAAATTAGTGTTTATGTTATGTAGGGATGGGGGTTTTGTTTAATTTCGAATAAGAAAATAAAATGAAATTAAACTAATGAAAACAAATTAAAGAAAATAGTTAAAAAGCGATAAAAATGATGAATGGATTTGGAATCCGGTTATCGATTCAATCTTGGTCTACACACAAATAAGCATACTTCATTTTCTTGTTATTCTCATACCTCTCTTAGGAACTATTAATCATAGATTAATGGTAAGATATGTTAACCCCAATTTTCCCTTAGGTCGTATTTAGTTAAAAAAATCTCTTTAACTAAACCTAGTTATCTAACAACCTAGAACAAGCTCTCTAGATTTAATAGGACGGTCGCATTACGGGTTAAGAAAATGGATTAATCAAGGTAATAACTATACGAGTTCAGGTTATTTAAACAAGGTTACATTATCCCTAGTGATTCAACACCATTAGTTTCCATAAATGAATCCAAAACACAACTATTACATAATGTATTCGAGATTCTAGCAATGGGTTCACACACGTAAACAATCTAACAAGAATGACAATAACGATCATTCATACATGAATACCGAAATCAATAATTATAGGATAACATAAACAATTCCTAGAGAGAGAAAAAAACTATACATAATGAAGAAACACCCAAAAGTGTTCCTTGACTTCGATTCACCTCGAAACTAGAAGAAGAAAGCCTAACCCTCCATGGGTCTCCAAATAGTGCATGTTCTACCCCTTCTCTTCGTCCAAAAATGATTCATCCTTCATTTAGCAACTCAAATGTCTATTTATGTAAAAATTTAGGGTTTGGGTGTGCACCCACCTGTGCATCACCAAAATAATGCATATTTAGGTGAACCGTTGTGCATCTTCCATTGCATTGTGAAATTTTCATTTCTTGAAATCCCCTCCTTGTTTAGCAAAGCCAGATGAGTTTAAAAATCAAGATAAGCATCTCAAGGAATGTGCTTTTAACTTATCTTTTCTCTTGAAATTCCAAATTGTACCTAATACCAAATATGAACTAAAATGAGCATCTGAAGAATTTCACAAGAATAAACATTAATTGTTAAGGAGTAAATGCATAAACAATTAAGCACACATCAAGGAAAAGCAAAATTTTAAGCGTAGGGATGTTGATACATATAGTTCATACTATGTTTTCCTAGGTGTTTTGGTATGTTTTTAGGTGTTTATTAGATGAGTATTATCTGTATAGGCTTAGAGTTATGTTATCGTGAGTGTTTGTTTATATTCTAAGTGCTTGTGTGGTTTAGACCATGATTTCAATCTTAATTTTATGATTTATGGGGAGTTTGATGTGTTTGTGATTATTGGAAATTAGATAATTGAAGATTGAGAAAGATGGAAGCTACATGAAGGGTTTTATGATCGTGCATGAGGAGCATGATTGTGATGAAGGGTGTTATAATCGTGTAAGAGGAGCACAGTGACAGGCGTGCATAGGGAGACATGAGGCACGATTGTGACAAAAAGGATAAACGCAGGAGCATGATTATGAGATCATACTCCTATGTCACGATCATGATAGAGAGGTTCTAGGCGTGAGGTTTTTCATCTGTAGTAGGGTTGGGGGCATTTTTGAAACAGATCAAAAATAGAAAAACCCTAGTTACAAACCCCACACCTCCCCCCCCAAAGACCCTAACACAGTATTTAAGAAGGTGAAACCCACAAAAAACAGTAGCAACCTAACACCAAAGAGTGAATCAAACATGGGAGATCAAGAAGAATATCCAAGATTTCCAACTTTCAAATCTTGGAGCAATTAGAATTTGTTTTCTTTTCCTTTAGTTCTTTCATTATTATTGATGTGTAATCTGAATTTCAAGGTGTTAAACATGTTCATAAGGTTATAAATTTCGTATTAGGATTTTTATGGATTTATTTTGTGACTTCAATTATTGTTGATTTCAATACAATATTATGCTTAAACTTGACAACAAATCAAAAGAGTGAGTCAAAAATAATTAGTACTAGATTGTACAACAAGAGTTGGTAGTCTAATATGTTGGAACCCGAAATTTTTAGGATTTTATATTTTATTTTATTTTTTTATTTTATTTTATTAAATTATTTAGCATGAAGATAGATTAGAATTTATGAATTAGGAATTTTTGGAGTCCAATAGGGTATATTTTAAGTTTTATAAGGAAGTGTGGATTAAAGTGTAGTAAAGGGGTTAATAGGAATTTCCTAATAAAAGGAGGGGCAAATTGGTCAATACCCTTAATATTTGCATTA
>JAOSBN010000009.1:5459132-5495366 GCA_027563595.1 Erythroxylum suave
GTATGCTGATTTATGGGGAGGTAATGTGATGGTTGGTAGTGGCAAATTGTGTAGTAAAGGAGCTTAGCATGTAAGAATTTTGTGTTGGTTCGGGTCCTTTGACATTTGGGGGTGATTTGTTGTGAATTGATGAGTGAAAGCAGAAAATGTGGTGAGAAATGTGATCCGAAACTTTGGGTCCAAATCTACACTGATTTAAGTGGAATTGGATTTAGTGGTCTAAATGAAAGTTGCAGATGATCTTTCCAGCTTTTCGACGATATAAAGTTTGTAAATTTTGGATATCGGAGTTAAAAGATACAAGCTTTACAAGTTATAAGGTTCTATCGTCTTATGTTACTGTTCATCGTCTTATGTTACTGTTCATCGTCTTAAGTTACTGTTCATCATCTTATATTACTGTTCATCGTCTTAAGTTACTGTTCATCGTCTCGGCTACTGTTCATCGTCTTAGTTTACTGTTCATCGTCTTAGTTGGTAGTGTGATCTTCGGTCCTATTTCTGATCCTCTTAGAAGCCGAATCTTGTTGTGAGTTCTTCACGAAAGTTGTAGATCTTGATCTCAGCTTTCTATCGATATATAGTTTGTGATTTTTGGGTTTTGGGATTGAGAGATATTTGGTGTAGAAGTAAGGGTATCGGGTTAGGGTGAAAGTCGCGATCGTAGCACAGCACGATTGCGACAGTCCCTTTTTCTTAGCAAATCGCGAGGCCCTTCATTCGAAATTAGTACCGCACTGCCTCTCCCAAGTTCTTTTAAATAAAATTTCAATTAAACCCCTTTTTTTTATCGTTGCTACGAAAATTTAAATTAAATGGTTGAGTGTTATTTCATTTTCTTAATAGAATTATTACTTAATTCCTTTATTAGTAATGGAAAAAGGAAATTATCAATTATTTAATTAATACTTAATTGTTTTTAATTAATCATTTATTGTTTTGAACAATTATGTCCGAAAATATTTTATGATCCCACCGCAAAAATCTTCCGTATTTAGATTTTGTTTAATTAAACTTAAGACAATAATTTATTTTATTGAAATGTTCCCAATTGTTTTTTTTATTATTGCAAATAAATTGCCAAATGGTGATACATTGTCGCCATAAATCTGTACGGGGACTAAGGCCAACATAATAGACCCTCAATTATCAAGTTAGGGGTCGTTTGGTTTTACTTTTTGTTTTTCTCTTGTAATTTTCAGTTTTTGTTTTTAGTTTTTTGTTTATGTTTTTCATTCAAATAAAAACAAAAACTTGTTTGGTTGTTAATATTAATGTAGTTATAGTTTATCAATAATAATAATTACATATTAAAAAAACTTAAAGATAAATTAGTTTTAAATAAATAAACTTATTTAATCTCTTATATAATATTTATTAACAAATTATTACAAAAATTATGTTATTTTAATAAAATAAATAATTTTAAAATTAAATTTTATTTGAAATATATTTTATTTGTTTAATAAAATTTTAATAATTATTAAAATTTAATTACTTAAATTTAATTATAAAATTAAATAAATTTAAATTATTAATAATTTTATTGATAATTAACTTTAATTTATTAAAATTTAAATAATATATTAAATGATAGTAAATCAGATTATGAAAAAATAAACAGGAAATAGAAACCACTTTTGATGATTTTTATAATTTTTGAAAACAGGAAGAAACCAAAACAAAAACCAAAAACAAAAACTAAAAACTCAAACAAACAGGTGTTTTTACCTAAATTTGAAAACAAAACCGAAATCTAAAAATAAAAATGGAAACTAACACCCCGTTAATAATCATTTGAAGAGAGATCTTGTTTGAGAAATTAATTATCCAATAGATAGCTTCAGATCTAATTAAAAATATTATGAAAAGTTTTGTGAATTGAGAGGTTGCAAATTTTCAATTTAATTAGGGTTAATTGAGTATATCTTAAGAAAATACGTTAGAAAATCTAAAATCAAACACGTAATTGGAACAACAATAGTTGAATTATTTTCTTTGTTTTATTATCTATTTCAATTTCTACTATTTATTTTTATTCAAATCACAATCAGAATACCTAAGAGAAAGTTAGGTTCAAATTGTTAACCTTACATAATTCTCATGAAAATGATAGCCTTTTATCCTACAAAATACAATCCGTATACTTACTGTATATTGAAGGTCTTATCATATACATACACCCATGTATTAATGTGGAATGTGTTTGTCTCATTTGCTTACATTGTATACGTCCATGGTTCGACTAACCAGCTCATAAGTTGCTTTTTTAAGGCTCCTTTATCGTAACTTATAATTAAGATGCATGTCGTTCCGTACTCTTAACTTCATCACCATTCAATTTTAACTCAGGTTTCTACTTTATTGTAACGTCTATTACACAAAAGAGAAGTTAATAGGGCTTGGCTCAGGTGCTAACGCTCAGAGTCCAAAAAATGACAAACACTGGCATAGACATGACTCACGCTTTCTGATGAGGATCAGCAACAAATATCAACACACAGCATTACTCTGTATTATCAAAAGACAAATTAATGGAAAAGACTGAACACCCGACCCAGGAATTTGCTGTGTACAAATTTCCTTCACAAATAATGACAAGAAGCAAAGGGTGGGATTACTCTTCTAGGTATATCCCCCCATAGGGAGCAGCCTTGTCCAGCAACAATTTCATCTTTCTTTATAATGGAATCTTGTATACAATAACCAATATCTAAATAACACCTTGATGTGAAACATTTGTCAAGTAATAGGAACATATAACATAGCCACAGCCTCTAAAACTGCAAGTTTGACCTCTACCTCTACTGTTATCTACAATTAACAACCCTTTAATAGACTCAGGACCTCGAATACTAGTAGATTACTTTGCTTATATTACAATTTTTCTCTATTATTTACTCAAGCTGAAAGAACTAAGACTTTGATTGTACCCTGACTATTTGCAGTTAGCATTGTCGGACTATCACTTTTCCAGCAGACTGCACTGATAAAATAAGTTCCTGCATCCTCATCCGCATCATCCATTTCAGGTGAACCAAATCTATGCCGTGTGACGGGTCTGCAAATTTCCTGCAAAGTGAAATTCCAAAACATTTGTTTCTACCTTACAAGAACATAACAGAAAGAATATCGAGTTTAATTTTTATATAGCTAACCTTATGATAAACAAAGACTTCATTTGTTTCACTGCCACAAGCAACGTATTCACTGTTTACTGTGAGACCCACAAAGTTTTTCTCATTTGTGTGACCTCTAAAGGTCCGAACCTGTAAGCATCACTCAGGAAGAACAAAGGTGGCTGTCAATTTGCTCCAGATATATAGGAGTAAGAACTAAAGTCAACCAAATGATCCTAGATTTACCAGAATGGAAAAGAAATCACATGTATCTTTGATCCTTAAACATTTTAACTTACTGGCATATTATCCTTCACATCCCACAGCCGTAGTGTACTGTCTGTCGATGCTGATGCAAGCTCATTGTTAGACAGGAATTTGACATACGAAACCGTTTTCCTGTGACCACTGAATACATGGACTGGACTGCTGATGTTTCTTAAATCATAGTAGTGTATCTGATGGTCAGCTGAACCAACCTGCAAAAGGTCCCAAGACTCTTTTAAGCGGATATTATCCTCAAAATCAACCAGGGTAGAGTGAGGCTGCAGTCATGGCGACTTTCATGCACTTTGAGCAAATACAAACACAAAGGTGGATGAACAGAATGCTTTTCATGCATGCATCTTTCATGCAGACCAGACCACATAACGCAGACATGTACCAATACTAGGCAAAAGAATGACCAATCTCAATGTTATTCAAACATCAGATAGTAAAATACGATTAAACACAGACAAAATACTGTAGTTCTCGACCAAAATATGAACAGAGAAGCTCACCGCAATGTAGGTGCTTGATCCTGGATTATACTTGACGCAGCAAATATTTGCTTTCATGTCAATGTTTAGAACACTTGCTTCCTGGTTTGTACACCAAACTTTTACCTGATTTTGCACACATGTATAGTTATTTGAAAGTGGAGCACTTGTTGACTAACACACAAGCTGAAATGTAAATGAATAATTTTCAATGAACTCCCTTGCATTATTCATGATCTATTTCCAAGAAAAAGCTTATAAACTATGGCAAGGGATCAACAGAATTATTTGCTCTTAGCATTAAAACAGTTCTCTAAATCACTCACAGAAAGTATTTAGTTTCAGAAATCATGTGCCGATGGCATGAGATATAGAAGTTCTGATACCATGCAAAAATGAAAATAGAGACAAGAGAAGGATGTCAACAAAGTTTAAGTTCAGCCTTAAGGCCTAATATAAAGACTATAAACATACATGATTACATATTACTAGTCAAGCTTAATCCATTTATTCATAAATAAAACGGAAATACAATATTTCTTAGTAGTATCATATTCCATCGTTGTGCTTGCCGAAGACAAGCAGATAGGAACATTGCTGGTGTTAGACTTGGCATTGGTCCAGGCTGGCTTGATCCTAGAATGAAAATTTATATTCGGGCCTGCGCTTGGACCAAACCCTGGTCAGGCTTTGGGCTACACTTGACCCTAGAATGATAATTTATATTCGGGCCTGGGCTTGGACCAAAACCTGATCGGGCCTGAGGCTTGCAGCCCAAAGCCTGATCAGAATCTTTCATTGGTAACTGGGTCTTATCACAACAGATGATGTACAAAAGTACGGTCATCACCGGTTGTGCAATTAGAAATTTAAGAATTCCTTTTTCAGCTCTATTTAGGTACCCCATCATTTGGGCTGAATGTGCTTGAGGAAAAGATCTCAAGACATTCCGTCATCCTCAATTTTAGACCAATGACTTGAGACCTCTATGGTACTTTTTATAGTATACTATACTTGCATCTTAGGTAAAAATATGCTCCTGACATGCTCGTAGAAACTTTAGAATCCATTCTTAAGATTCTCATGGATTATAATAAAAATTATTATTTGAAAAGGCAATTTGTACTTTGATGCTAACAAGTACAGAGTTTGAAAAAGCTAAACTATCTATGACTGTTGGATATTTCCTTTGTAATTAATATTGTGAGTCAATAGTTAAATTTCTCTTTACTTTCTCATGGATACGCAATCATTCACAAATATTCGTATATCAAGGTAGCCTCAATATGAAGTATCCCATACCAAAATCGTTCATATAATGGGATTTCAGGATACTCCAATGCTAATTAGGCAGAATAACCATGATAGGAATTTCACATGAAGATGAATATTTCTTGGAGGAAATTTAATTTCTTTGAAGAATAAGAAACAAAATGTTATTGAGCAATTTAGCGCAAAGGCAGAGTATTTATCTCATGGCTCTTTCCATATGTGAGTTATTATGGTTGAGATATTTATTGATAGAAATTGCAGAAGTTCAACTGACACCTCTGAAATTATAGTCTAATAATCAAGTAGCACAAAACATATCATCAAATCCAGTCTCCCATGAACAAAACAATCATATCGAGATTGACTATTGTTTATTTGTGAAAGCTACTAACATAAGAATTTGTAAATTTTTTGTTAGTTCAAGCAATCAATCAGCTAATTTATTTAAAGCACTCGATTGTACAAGCTTAGTACAAATGCCATTTAGACACCAATTTGAGAGGAGAGTTAGGAGTTGAGGTATCTGCTGTAATTATATCTACAACAGTATTTTAATCCCAGTTATTTTGTATAAATGCATAGACTAAGCATATAATTAACATAACTAACATTTCTCTAATCTCTTTTTATGTTTGTCACAAATTTAATCTAGATCAGATTTTATGCGCCATTTTGAGAGAAGTGTTATTTGCATAAGGATGCTCTTGTAATTATAACCTATAACCTTATATTACGTATTAATTTGTGTATACACATAGACTAAGCACATAACTAAACTAGTATTTCTCTGATCTCTTTTTTACCATTATCAAAAACAAGTTAAACCATGTCCGTTGTCATACTTATGAAACTTAATATGACTATAGTAAACAGTCGCAAAAAATAAGAAATTGTTAAAAAATGAATAGGGATCAGCTTACCTTGCAGTCATCACTACCAGATACAAGCATTGAGGGTTCTGTATGAGAAAAATCAACACACCATGCTCGTTTCTCATGTTCTTCATATTCCACCATAGACTGAAAAGATATTTAAACACATTCCTCACACAAACCATGAAGCAGTCTCCACAAAGAAAAATGAAAATAATTACCATTTTACCTGCCTAGTTGTTACATCCCAAACTGTAACTATTCCTTCATAATCACTGCTAGCTATATGATTCTTAGCAAACTTGTTCCAACTCAAGCAGCTAAGTTTAGAACGTGTTGACATTTCTACAACTGGGCAGTGCATGTCTACTGGTTCATTTACTACCTAGAAAACAATGAAAAATTAATGAAGAAATAGCAATAAAACAGAGGGAAACATTATTGCAGTTATAATTTAGTCCATAGAGTTCAAAAATCAGGACGTATGTTATTGCGCAAGTCAGCAAGGTGCTTCTATGGTTTCAAGAAACGTAGCAAGTGGAATAAGTCTATACAACAATTACCTTTAATATTTTAGGATGGAAATAATGATCGCATTTCTACCCTCAATTGCAGGTTCTCAACAAACATGGGAATGTCATGAAACAAAAGAATATTGAATACTATACAACAGATGAACTCATCATTCACTTCCTCATTTTATATTTATGTACCAAAATAGTGCACATGGTAGAAATTTGCTGCCGCTCAATGTGTCATGCCCTACTGAATATTTATCCAAGTGACTATTTCTACCATACCATACATTTCTACTTCAAATGTCTCAACTACAATAGACAAGTATACACCAGAAAAATCCCAGTACATATGGCGAAGGTTTTTTTTTTTTCATGTGCCGAACAGACAAATGAACAAAAAGTTAACATAGAAGAGATCTTACTGATGAGAAGTCAAAAACTTTGATTCGTCTAGAAACTCCCGCAGTAGCAAATAATTCATCATCACGGTCAAATTCTATGCTGTAGACAACATCTCAAGTTAAGAATTTAACAAACATTAAGAACAAAGGAAAATTCTAGCAAAATATGCAACACATCCTAGTGAGTTTAGGCATTTTCGTGTTTTTTTCTCTATTTTCTTCATTTTTTGTATTCGGCGAGACAATGCCGGAAGTGAATCCATGTAAGCATATATAACCCATCCACCGTAAATATATACAATATTATTCCAATCAAATAATCAGCTCAAACCATTATGTGTTTACAGATCCAGGTTAATGCATATAACAGAGAAGGGGTGGTTGAGTAAAACAGTTAACACAGAATCCTCAATTGTCCGTGTATAAGTGAACTGACCTTGATACTATGTTTGCAGAATGGAATATATCTCCATGCCTGAGTTCAGCTATAACCCTTAAACGACTGGTTCAGATTTCAGAAGAGGAAAAACATCACTTACATATAAATATTGGTAATGATAATAAAAGAAAAAGATCAATAAAAAAACCTACTATCTTGTACAGGTTAAAGTTTTTATACCTATACTGTGTGAAGGTGCCCAGCACAGACTGAAACTCTCTAAGACCTGCACTATATCCCTCCCTATTAATCACGTTCTTGTCCTTTACTGGCTGGTTGGGTGGGCAGCTTGCCCCCTGACGACGCTTTTGTAGGTAACACTCTTGTAGGTCACTAAACTGCAATAGTCAAGGAAATTAAATTTGATTTTGGACAGAAAATCTAGGAGAAAGATCACACATTAATTTAGACGGAGAATAGAGAGCACATAGAAATTCACCAAAATACCTGAACAATCTAATTTAAGTGGATTCCATTTGGGAAGCCAATATAAAGCACCTTTATAGTCAACACCGTAATATGCTTGGCAAACAAAAATGTCTGATATGGCCAATTTCAAGGAAATAGTAGGTTTATAACGTTGAATTGGAACTAATAATACATCACGCATAAGGATGAAAACATAGCCTTTACACATTACAGCAGCATTGAGCCATACAAATCAATATTCAACACTAAAAGCTCTCAAATCAGCATCAACATGCACAAGACATGATTAAGCCCGTAAACGTTCCAGATTACAAACCTGTGCATGAACTCGCTTTTTTCTTGCCACAGAAAGCCCCGACTGATTTAATTGGGAGTCATGACCTGTTAAGTTATTATTTCTCTGGAGCCATTGGGAGCTCATTTGTGCCTTTCCATCCATCCTCTTGGTTGGAAAGTTCCCCCCACTCATAACTCCTCTAGAACTGTATGAACTGCTGATTGCACCACCAATGGTCTTGTCCATAATCATGGGCCACAATTTCCTTGCATTGGGATCATCTCCCAGCATCCGCAATTTCATCGGGTTTCTGTCACTAGCATGATACAGTTCCATTCTATGTCTCTCTACAGCATCTATGTCCTCTTTAATATACTGGAGATCAGCCCGTACCTACAAAAGCTCAAAGATACTATTGTTGCCAACCAAAGGTACCACGTAAACCAATCAAACCAGAAGTACAAAACCCAAATTCATGGAGCATCCAGTCACTAATTCAGCATGTCCTATTGAAAAGACAGTCATCATGTGGATGGTGAGGGGAGTGGTAAAATTGTATTCATGCATCTGCCACAAACCTCATTTAATTCATCAACTTTTTGCTTTTTCAAGTGGTGCAAGAAGTCCATCAATATTTGCATATTTCGCTCAGCTTCTTCTTGTTCCATTTTCCTCTTCTTCTCTGCAAGAAGTGAAATGAGGTTGTCCAGCTCCTTAATTGATATCTCACATCCCTGGCGAGTGATCACCACATATGCTATGTTACTTTTATTTAAAGCCTTCCAACTTCATATGACTTACAAATTCTACTAATGCATTGAATTATCTGCTAAAAGTAAACACTGTATAAGAGATGGCATGAAAACAACAAATCCCATTATTATGTTCAATTAACTATATTGTAATAATAACTTAATATTTACGAGCCTCATTTGCATTGCTGAAAGCAGTAAACACTGTAGGAATCCAGTCAGTAGTGATTAACATGTGACTTATAAGCACTGTATACATTCAACATTGTGTTCTCTCTAATCCTATATAACAAAGTGTTGTGGAAGACAGCTCTTCACAATCTTCCATTTCATGAGCAAATCTTTAACAACATCAGGTAAGGACTAATAGCAAAAACAAAAACTTGGCAACACCGCAGTCAAACCCAAAACAACAAAGTTTTCAGTAAGAGATAGAACAAGTTGAACATAGAACACCGTATGAATTCCATACATAGAAAGAGCCATTGAAATGGAAAGTCGTGTAATATTAGGATAATATCCAATAACTTACCTGTTGCAGTGATTGGCGAAAATTTTCCACAGGGGATGCATTTCTGGAGATTTGACGAGCAGAAGCCTTCTTCAGTAACTACAAGAGGTGAACATAATAAATTTTTTTAAAAAAAGTTTCATTCTCATTCCAAGCAAGTTAGTTATACTCGAGGGAAAAGATTAGATTAGATTAGATTAGACCTTTTGGAGCAAAAGATTGGGGAAGAGCTGATTAGTGGTAAGAAAATGAGCGCAACAAGGGCAATCGGTCTTGTTACGAAGGTGCGTGATGATGCACATGTAACAGAAGCTGTGCCCACATGCCGTTAGAAATGCATCCTTTATAATTTGCATACAAATCGGGCACAAGAAATCCTTGTCCAGCTCCGACATACTCCCGGCGGAGGAAGAGGGCATGGGCTCAGGCTTCACCGCCGGAACAATGGCCCCAGCCGAGACCTCTTCCATTGACAGGATCTCTCTCTCTCTCTATGTCTCCGGGTTTGGGTTTGTTTTCGGTTTCCGGGGTCGGCAACAGCATGAGTTGTCTGTATGAAACTGTGAGGGAGATTGGCTACTGACTTTGGTATCGGTGTGGTAATGAAATTAGAGAGAGAAGGAAGACTACAGTGGAGTGGGGTCCACTGAATTTGTACGTGAGGGTGAGAATTATCCACCTGGCATTTCTCATTTAGAAGATTCCAATTCAAAGTATTTAACGCCCTCATGTTTTCTGTTCCTTACTTTTTTCACGTATATGAACTTTTCTTTTCTCTACGGTTTTCCTTAAAACTAATTATTTATCAATTTTACCTTTATTTAATAAATAAATATTTAAAATTTATGTACTTTATATATTTATTTTTAAATTTAAAATTATTTTTAAATTTTAATTTAATTGTCATAGTAATTAATGTTAATCCAAATCATTAGTATATATAGGAAATAGATATAAGTTACAATATTGAATTTATTTAACTTCTTAAATGCAAAATTGATCGGATGTATACATGTTATTTATTTAGTTTATACTATACAACAACAACATCCAGTAAAAATTTCGCTGATACGTGGATTTGGAGAAGTCCAATAGTACATAACTTTTCTTCTAATTAACAGAGAAGTTGTTTCCAATTAGTTTATATGTTGAGTCATTTAGTCTTGTTATTTACTAATTATATGATAATGTGTGTGATATTGGCTCCTTTAATTCCTTGATGATACTTAAGATTATGATTGAATTAGCACATCAATTATGATGATATTGATAATAAATACTATGAACATGTTGAAATTAGTTACACTTGTATCTTTAACACAAACAATTCTTAGTTAAGTAAATATGCCAATGATGAGTTATAATACTAGCTTAATTTGCAGATTTGAATACCATGACCTTTAGCGTTATATTTCTTTACCTTTATATTAGATTGTAATTAAAGTTTAGGATGAATGGAAGGATGGAGGAGGGGGGATTATCTATTGTAGAACAGCAACATGTAAGATCAAAGGAGGGTTAGAGATGGGGTTAAAGAGAAGGGAGTGAATAATAATATATATATTTTAAGGGTTTTAAAGAGCTCAGGTTAAGGGCCATTTCATGTTTAAGGGGGTTTTCTTAGAGCGAAGGAGATTTTAAGACTCCATAAATATCTTAGATTTAAGGGTTTTGATGTGTGATTTATCTACTCTATAAATTTTAATGTCACAAATAAATACTCACAAATTATTGGAAGTATATCTATTGTTGGTGAACAATACAGGAATAAACATGTTGTCAATCCCTTGAGGAAGCTAAAATGGTCTATTATAATCCCCTACTACAAACTAGTCAAAGAATAATAAATAAGTTGATTATTGATGAATTTGAATAATAGAATAAAAAAAATTTGGACAAAGGAATATACCATAATGAACAAGACAAAACGATAGTCAAATATATAATTTGGGCATGAATATTGTTTTTATAAGGACTCCTCTATCATTTTTACAATTACAATTCAATAATAATATAAAGTTTTAATATCTAGACCAAAAAAGTTCCTAGATTATAAAATTGTTCTCTCTCATGTTACAAACACCTATTCTTAGGTTGATTAGTCAATATATTTATCCAATCAATCCCTCAATAATGAATTTAGTTATATGAGTTTTAATAAAAGATTTAACTCTAACGCTAAAAGATTTATATAAGTATACCTTTAGCACCCTATGCAAGTTCTAATATATAAGGGTGATCCTCTCACATATAGGTCCTCTCAAATTGTCCACATGAAAATTAATATCAAATTGAATCGCTAGCTTTCATTAAATCCATCCTAAGAACTTTTAAAGATATTTCACAAAAATAAGTCTTGTATCATAATTAAAATTGAAACAATCTTTAATAAAGATAATAACTCAGATTCTCGTTATCTAAACATATAAAGAAACTAGCCACAAGTATTCTTTACACTAGCAAATATAAGTGATAAAATAAAATAAATCAAGGTAGAAAGAGCTATGAATGAAATTTCCATATTCCAGTTAGCTCTAATATGTCAAGTCGAACTCCTATCTTCTTTCTCTATTTAAAGTAACTACAAAGTTTGTATTTAAAGGGTTATTATAATCTTGATTGCTAACCATAAGTTTATAATAAAAGAAAAGTGAAAGTGATTCTAAAATTAGGGCTTCTCATCACCTTTTATATGATTAGTTTGTCATGAAACAGTTTTCGACATGCTCATGTCTCAAAACATGTATCTTACTATCAGCATTTTTGGAAATGGATATAGCCTGAGATACAATCTTGTCTCAAATTATGGATCTTACTGAAAAATTATTCTAGACATATACAAGCTGAGACACAATTATATCTCAAACCACATATCTCTAATTGTTTTTTTTTTCTACCACACAATCTTCTTTCTATTCATATATCTAATCTTATATTTGTCTATAAGTTTTTTGAGAGAGAAAAGGTTGTTAGCCTATGTTAACCCAAAAATTATGTTTTTTTTCAACTATAATCTTCTTTAGTTCTTAATAAAACTCATATAAACGCAATATCTTTTGAATAACCTAAAATCATAGAACAAACTTATCAAACCAACCACACAATCTTCTTTCTATTCAAGTATCTAATCTTATATTTGTCTATAAGTTTTTTGAGAGAGAAAAGGTTGTTAGTCTGTGTTAACCCAAAAATTATGTTTTTTTTTCAACTATAATCTTCTTTAGTTCTTGATAAAACTCATATTAATGCAATATCTTTTGAATAACCTAAAAGCATAGAACAATCTGATCAAACCAAGGAAATTTAAGCATAAAAGCAAAGAAAGCTACATGTGAAATATATGTACATTTTACAAACATCAAATATTGTCATATGTAAGTTGTTCTTATCCTAAAGCAAATCAATGCCAAAACAAGCAAGTTCCAACTCCAAGAAAGTTCGACAAATCAATTAAAGTAACTAAAAGTGCTCATCATTTGCCTACATCATTCATCAAAATTTTAGGTCTCTAACTACTTACACTAATTTGCATTTTTGTTTAACCCAAATTAACAATCCTATAAAAATTAGGTCAATTAAAATAATATAACCTTATATAAATAATGGATATAAATTAGTAAAAAGCTTTCACTATGATAAAGCTAATGATCAATATCAAAAACAAATTAAAAAAACTTATTTTTGGCACTTTTATGGAGTATTAAAGTCTTCTTTTAAATATCATCTCCACCTTTTTATGTGAATATAAGCATCTTATCATGAATACCCCCAATTGCTAAGTTAGATCACCATTTCAAATGGCTACTACTATCACTCTTAATTTTGATATTTTATTTAGGTTAAATTAAGAGGGGTAAATTATTTATGCTCACTTTATTTACATTTTTCAAATATAATACAATTATAAGCTACTAAGTTAGCTTAATTATAACTCAATTTGCGCTAAAATCAAATATAAAGTCTCATTATGCAAATTAAGATATTTTTGATCGAATCAATTTACTCAAGTCATGTTATGCTCAAAATAAACTCAAAATTACCCCTTCTTCAAAATAAAATTATGCATTATCCTTATTGAACAAATAATAAGCACAATACTAGAAATACAGTATATAAAAGTTTTTATAAATGGTGAAAAAAAACTTCTCTAAGACCTTTTGTTGCTTATTGTTGAGTGATAAACGTCTAGAAATTTTTAATACCTTTTACAAAGGCTAACAAAATAGAAATTATGAATTATCAAGTAAAATAAGAATAAAATAAAAAAATCAAAATGTAAAAATATAGTTTGAAATTTTCAAAGGAGAATTATAAAACAAAATAAATATAAAGACTAAAAATTATAAAATCAAGCACTTGTTCTTTAACCACTCATTCTTCAACCACTTTATCATCATTATTATCTGTAATAGGCAATTGTCAATGTTCAATATAACAAAGAAGATGATGAATGTTTTAAAAACCAAATTTAATGGAAATAAGCTAACAACTGCTCCTCCTTCTAGTTTAACTGCTACTAATGTGCAATAAAGTACTATTGAATTCTCTATTACATCTGACTTTGTTCAAGCTATTGGTTCTCTATTATGTGCATTGTCATAACAATCCATAAATCATCACTCCTTCATTTATTATACCAAAAATTCTCCCCCTCTAAATAGTGACCATGCAACCATTAAACCTATAAAGACGCCTCACATGTAAGAATTCTCTATAATCTTTTAACAATCATTAGTATATTCGTTAATCTTATTCAAGCATGCCTTTTTCCAACTAAAATTAGCATAATAGGGATATCTTATCTATAGGAAGTTCCTTATAAGTTTCTTTATATGTTTGGCTAAGCTCTTGCATATAATTAAATATGAAGACTAATAAATATGAATGTTATTTAGGACCAAGAGAGTTAGATGAAGTTTTCTAGTATAGAAGAAGCTCATATTTCTCTAATTTCCTATTTTTTTTTGTAGAAAACTATAAAAAGGCTTACACTACTTATATATGATCCTTTTAGTTGTAATAGAAACTTCTATGTATGTAAAAGAGGAAGGTTTAATTTATAGATAGATATTTTATGTTGGTAGGTTGATAAGTGTTTAGCTCATGTGCACCCCTTAATATGGCTTTTAGATCTACTAATAGACAACCCTAATATCATGACAAAGGAATTCACAGAATAAATTAGGCAAGCCATAAAATTAGAGTCAATTCTATACAACTAGCAAATCATCAGTAAAGGAGAGTTTAAAGATTTAAATTTACTTGCATTTATTATGCACTTAAAAGTTATCTAAATTCTTATCTTGTCATCAATAAGTCTTATAAGCACTTCACTACAAAATTCAATAGTATAACTTGTAAGAGGATGATAAAGGATCTACTTCCATTATTCCTCTTGCTCTTTTTATTAAACCTATGTTCTCTACATTTATGAGATTGATAAATGATGAAATGGTGATACATTACTTAATACATAATAAGAAGATGAGATGAAATTTTAAAGCTTCAAGGGTTTCACTATAAATTACTAATTCACTAGGTCAAATATCTTATGGAAGTCAATTTTCATGTAAAAATTCCTTCTTGATATCCTTTTGTGGTATTCTTTATAGCGTTATAAGCGAAGAGTATATTATCCGCTATTGATCTTCCATTTGTAAAGGCACCTTGAGTTTGACTAATGACAAAAGTAAGTATATGCTTTAGTCTAAAAGCTAAAAGTTTAGACATATTCTTATAAAGAGTGTTGTAGTAGGTAATAGGACTATAGTCTCTCTAAGGAAATGGAATTAAGCATTTTGGAATTAGGAAAAGGTAAGTTTCATTCAAAAGTTTCAACATTCCAGCATTGTTCAAAAACTGAGGGATAGACCTAGTCATTTAAAGTTTGATAAATCCCCTAGATTTTTTGAAATATAAGGTACTGAGAACATCAAATCCAAGAGAATTATTAGGATTGAGGGTAAAAATTGCAATCTTATTATATCTAGCAATAAAAGGTTTTAAAGTGAAATTAGATTGCTCCCTTGTGATTAGATTCAATATGAATGAATTGATAAGTTGGATTAAGGTTTAGTGGTTGAATGATGTACTAAGAGAATTCTAGAGGTAATTTAAAGCCACATTTTTAAGTTTAACGAGATAACAAACCAGTGATCCATCATTTAGGGAGAGAGATGTTATCTTGTTACAATTCCTTTTAAAAAGTAGGGCTTTGAAGTAAAATTTTGTATTGATGTCCCCATCTTTGAGCCACTAAATTCTAGATTTTTGTTTAAGCAAAGAAATATGATCTTTCATGAATTTGGTATAGGATTTATAGCCTCCTTCTCTTACTACTACTTTATAGGTGATTAGTGCTTGACTGATTATATGTTTATTCCCTTTTGCTTAGTGAATAACGTTATGTTGAGCCTAAGATACTTACTTTGGTTCATAGTTTGGTTTAGGTATGACTTAGAGGAACAAAAACCAAAATTAGCTAAATGCACATCCTTAGTTTTGTTTTATTAATGTTTGATCTTATTTACCTTTGTAGAGCAAAAGGGACAAAAGTTAGGGTGAAGAAAGGATAAAGAATGGAAGAATTGGAGTCACTATGACTTACACAGCCTTATATGGGAAAATGTAACTAATTGGAAATACGTATGAACACAAAGATGCTTTTTTAACCACCCCTATGACCTACATACACATGTGGAGACTTACACAACCTTATATCTTGGTCATGTAACCAACGCAGAATTTGTAACTCTATAATTTTTACCAAATTAATATATATGGTCACTTACATACCTTTGTAACTAACCATGTACAACCATGCAACCTTAATTTTACAATATAAAAGGGAAATTAAGAAGCCAAATAGGGTATGTATAAATTAAAGACAAAAAGGTGGTTGATTTCTTTTTGAGAGCTATGAGAAGCTAATCTTCTTTCCAATTCAAAGGTGATATTAGAGCCGATGAACATATTTAGGCATTAATTAATTATCATCCATGCCTTAGGCCAATCCTTCATTCTGTATAAGAAACACCTTATCCTGAGTTGATCTTCATTTAGGCTATCCAACGTGAATTTCTGGAGAGTTTTATAGAACTTTCGAATGAAGTTTAAAGGGTTATCATTGGGAACCCTATAGAAAGATGGTAGCATATTGTAGTGTATACTCTTCAATTTATAGTTTCTGGCTACCTCTCCAAAACGAATACACAAAGTGACAGTACCAATTACCGATTTGGCATACTCCTTCATTACTAATTGCATTTCGCCCATCTCTTAATCTTCTAGTTTGGGTCCCTCAAGATTGGTTTCAAAGCCCTTTAGAAGTTCTCTTATATGAGGTACGTTGTTAATAAAGGAAGTAAGTTCACCTTACCAAGACCTCCTTCCTTACATAAACCAAATAAAAACAACAATGAATTAATAAGAAAATTACTAAAGCAACTCAATGGAATAACACAAAAAAATGTATGCATGAATAGATAAAACAATCAAAATCAGTTTAGCAAAAAAAATAATAAAAATTAATCAAAGTTCAAAACACTAAACGCCTCCCTTGAAATGGTGCCAAAAAATTGTTATGCCCAAAAAGTTCTAAAAATTACCTCAACCATCCTACTCGTAAGTATATAAGGTAGTTATATTCATTACCCAAGGTCGTCTCCCATGGAGGTGAAATTGGTTAACTAAAATTAATTTTGAAAAATAAAAACAATGCTATCATAAACACTTTATCCCAAATTGTTGAGTGATAGAATTTAAAACAAATCTTGCAATAGAACTAAAAAGTAAACTAAATCAACTAGAAGCAAAACCGAGTAGAATCGAAGTGGAAAACTCTTATGAATTAATTTCAATAATTTAATATCCTATGCATGATTAAGGGGAAATGATTGGATAGTTCTCTTACCTAAATTAACAGTTTTTCCCTAACATCAACTGGAATAATAATTGATCTAACTTTTATATTCGACGAGTTATCACCTAAGTTAATAGTGGAAACCCGACTACTAATTACAACTTAGGTTAATATATATCTAATTCTTAATCTAAGCATCTACAGTTTCTCGTTTCTTATTTAACTTCTCCTTTTGGTTCTTCATTTAATACTAAAATAATGTAAAGTTTAATCATGCTATTACACCCATTCAATTCAGAAACTATAGCAAACATAAGACAATAGCACAATCTCTCAATCATTCATATTTGATTAAAATAACTATATTAATCCTCAAGAAAAGAGGTCAGCCCATGACAGCATAAACACAACATTATCTCCGTACACTTTAGTCCTATGTTCAACAATAACAAAAGTATTAAAGTAACAAAATAGTGAATACCGAATGGCCTATCAATCTTTAACAAAGGAAATAGGTTCAGCAGATAAAATATAAAGGAGCTCAACAGATGAGTTCAACAAAAATATTTAACAAGACAACAATAGAGATGAAAAGGAATAAATAAACGAATGGCCTCTTGAATGATGAAGTTAGCGGTGGATCTCTAGTCAAACTCCACCTCTCTGGTGTTGGCTCTCGTCTTCAGCCTCTAATTCGAGCTCACTTTCTCTACTATTTTTCTCTCTTCCTCTTTTGTTTCTGTTCTTTCTTCTCTCCACAGAAGCTATGTTTTTCCGCCTCCCTATCTGTCTCTCCTTTTATCCCAGGCAAATGAGTGTCTGTGTAAAGAGTGAAGACTGAACGAAAGATGTCCCCTTTGCTACCACTCTCTCCTTTTATTTGTAGTATGCTCTTAGGTCTAGAGTTTCATGCCATCAACCTCTGCAGCTGCCATGTAAAGGGAAAATGAAGGAAATGAAGGGTGTGTAAGTCATAACTGTGACTCATACATGCACAGTTGTTAGCTTGTACGACCGTGCTAGTGCAAGTCACTGTCGTGACTTTACTTGCACGACCATGACATAATCGATATATGCAACCATATAATGGCTATTTTCAAGCACAATTCTTTGTTTAAGTTCATGCCACATTCACAAATTAATCCAATTAAGAATCATGCAACATCCACACTAACTTCACTTAATTCGTATCAAATTTGAATTAAATCGAAACCAATTTCAGCATATGAAAACAAGTAAAATCAAACAAAATTCAACACAACACCAATGTGAACCATCCAACAAATGGTTAGCCATCCCTGCAAAAGGGAAAGATAGAGTATGTTAATGCTAGAGGAGGAAATTTTCCAAGAAATGTGGCCTGTATTCGTAGACCAACAAGTCAAGCTGTAGATATTAGCCAAACTTGAGTTATAGAGGGAATTGACAGCAAAAATACTTCCTAAATAAGATACAGGGTACACAAAAATTTCAGCCTAAACCACAAGGCTCCTCCTCTAACTCATGTATGTCATTGGAAGATATGGTTAAGTCTCTTACTACTAATACTTCAAAATTCTAGTATGATGTAAAACAATTTCAGCAAAAGACAAGATCTCAATTTCAAGAGACAAGGTATAACATTCAAAATTTTAATAACCAACTGAGTTAAATGGAAGTTGCCATCAATCATTTAGAAGATCAAAGTGGAGGGAAATTGACAACATAATTGGAGGTAAATATGAAGAATGCTAGTGCAATCACCTTAAGGAGTGGTAGGAAGCTTAAGAATCCTAAAAGGACAACGCGAAGGATGGCTAGAGGAAAGAAAATTAAGAAGGAGGTTGAAGAAGAAAAGGATACCTCATCTAATTTAAAGGTAAATATTAAATCTCTAAATGTTTAAAGCATAACTATTTAGAATTTGCATGTAAGGCAATGAAATAGAAAAAGAGAATGTAATGAAATCAGCTTGAAGACTTGATTTGGAAATTTTGGAAACTTGGAGTTAGATATTGATGTTTCCATTTTTGGTCTTCATATTTATGATATGTAGTCTTTCTTTTTTATTTTTTCTTTCTTCTTTTGGTGTCTTCAATGACTCTAGAATCTACCTCATTTTTTTAGCCTTCGGATATCCTTTTATAGCAAAAACTAGGTTTTCTATAACATACATGGTCACTTACACTGTTATGTAGGTGACCATGTATCTTCAAAATGTCTCAATCATGAATTTACATGGTCACAAAAGCTTACTGGGCATATAAATGGTCGTGTATGTCAACGTACACAAGCATGTATTGTAAAGTACCACTCTTATAGAGCATATGCCCGAATGTATCGATGATTATTCGAGAACATACTTTATGAGGATGACACGTTAAGATGATCACATTATCACATTTTAAGGCATCACATATCAAAAGCATTTCAAACATTCATTTTGAATCATTTCATTCACAATCATATTAAGGCCCTGTTTGGTAAACAACGGATTGCATTAGCTGTTAGTTGATTCTATCAGCGGTTAGCTGATAGTTGATTATATCAGCTGATTTGACCAATACATAACATCAACTGTTTATTAAAGATGTTTGGTAAAATTAGTTGTTTAGTATTAGCTGTTGATGTGTAAAATGACTTATGATGGTATGATTTTAAAAAAATTATAAGGGCATGAATATTATGTTTCTTAGTATTTCGTTGAATATTCTTATAAGAATTTAGATTTAATTTTACAAAAAATAAATTAATAACTTTAGTAAAAAACATGATGATGATGATGATGATGATGGTGATGATGATGATGATGATGGTGATGATGATGATGATGATGATGATGATGATGATAATAATAATAATAATAATAATAATAATAATAATAACAGTCCAACGTTAAATTCTCTATTAATATGAATGATGCAGTGAGCTACATCATATTAGTATTTTTTTCATATAATATGTACGAATTTTATTATTTAATAAATTAAAATATCTATAATTATAGAATGACACATATATGATATATAGTAGTTATATACTAAAAATATTAATTTGATGTGACTCTTTATGTTCAAAAACTTAATATTATGATATTTTTAGATGTAAAATAATATTATAAAATTAAATAAAGGTTAAAAAATTTAATTAACCCCTTTATTATATTCTTCTAAACTTCAGTATGATAAAAAAAAGCCAAATTTCAAAACATATAGAGTAAAAGTAGAGAGTAAAGTGGAGGGCAATATTGTCATTAGGCAAACAGTTAAACCCAAAAGCTCCTCTTATTGAGCTTTTAGAAATCAGCTCATTAAAGTTAAATAAGCTAACCAGTAAGTCATTCACCAAAAACATTAATAGCTTTTTAAGATGGTCAAAATGCTAACTTTTAGTCAATAAGTTAAAAAACATCTGATAAGCTATTTGCTAAACACCTCCTAAATCACAAATGTCATTACACTTTAGAGTTCACATATACATTTGACAATAGGAGGGAAATGATATTCTTGATGCATCCTGACTAGAGACATCTGTAGGTACAACTGATCTCGACCACTAACTCATGTCCAATTGCAATAGCTATACTCCAATTAGTCTAACTAGATCTCCTGTGAACCTGAAAATCAACATTGCAATTTAATGAGTTTGTGAACTCAGTGAGTGAACCATCATCGATGTATTAACTCAAGTTAGATACACAGAGAAGAGTCATATCCCAATTCAACAAGCATTATATACCATCTAGTATTAGATATCACATCACATTTCATCATACCTTATTATGTACATTAAGATTATCATATTCTCATAAGCATATTAGGTAAGTTAACATTTCATATCACAAAATATCTTGATTTACTTTTCAATTGTATTTCAAACAATTCAATAATTCATTTCAATTCAATCATATGATATATATAAAGATGTATATGCAAATGCCCATGTGAGCATTTTATTTTTCCTTTGTTGTGACCGAGCGTCTATTCACTGTCCTGTATCTGTTATAGATACTAGACTCATTTCATTTACTGTCCTGTATCTATTGTGGATATTGGGTTCATTTCATTTGTTGTCCTATATCCATTATGGATATCTCATTATTAATTGAGCCTGTGGCTCTTTGTGCACAATCCTGAGCTTAAAGCTTTTTTTTTACGATGGTCACTCCAGTCACAACTCCTTTATCTGATCATGCATATTAATGTTATAGAATGCATCAATTCATAGAATATGCTATCAATACTTTTCATTCACTGTGCTCATGTCATTTATCACATTCTTCCGACTTGAGTCCGACATTCAACATTTATTTGAGTACACATTCCATATTATATTTGCAATTTGAAAACACTTCCATGTATAGTCCCAAGTATCAAACTCCTCGGACCAAAAATGTCCAGAATCATAGCAACCATATAAGTAACAGTTTAATAATTGAAAGTTAACTAAAAACAATTGAATCACAGTGAGAAACATCTAGGTCAACTCATAGTACACTCCAGGTAAACCATTCCCTTGATGATCCAGTAATGTCAAGATGTTGACGAGCTACTTGTGTATCTATCTTCATACAATACACACATATTTCACACATCATTAAGTTGTCAATCATATGATTATTCAATGATTGATATATATATATATATATCATGTTTTAATGTATGCTCAATTGACCTTCTGGATATGTATTAATATACAAAGATCTTAATTGTACTTATATGCTTTTAAAGCGTTCAAACTTTATATCTTGTATACTACCATTTTGCAATAAGGTTTTATACCTTAAGTAAGTTTGATTTATTCATTAATCATATATGCATTCATATAATTATCCAATTCTCACTCACAATTGTTACATGTTCTACAATGTTCATTTATTTATATCTAATACATATTCCTCATATCCTTTGATTCATATTTGCATTCATAAGAACAATGTAATTCCTTTAACAACTTACAATTTCCAGACTTTAATACATTGACATCAAGACAATCCATTCCTTAAGTAATGACATCAATTAACAACCTAAACTTATCAAACCCTTAACCAAAGAATCAAGCAACAATTTAAGTTTATTTCAAACCTCCATTAAGTACAAATACACCAATGTAAAGTGACTTATCTTTATGTGGTTAAACAATTACTCAAAACAGAAGTTTTTCATTTCAAAGCATTGTCTACGATCTTAAGAAAGAGCTAACGCAACTGTCCACGATCGTGGGATGAGTGAACTGAATATGCATTATCCATTTTCCTTCAATTTTTTCTAGATTCTAACACCTTTATACCAAATTAAAATCACCTTCATAATAATCCATTAATTATACATTAATTATATGTTGATTCCTCATCAGTTGCAGCTCCAATTCCAACTTAAAATCATCAATTGCAGCTCCAATTCCGTTGAACATTTATTCTAAATACTCTAGCAATTGTAAAACGTGATTAACACTAAGAAAGATCTAAACTAATGGAATGAATAGATTAAGACATATGAAAATAAAGCATTGGAAATGAAAAAAACTAGCTAAGCATAAAGAAAATAACAAAAACTTTTCAGCTCCTTCCTTCTCTCTTCTTCTTCTCTCTTCTTAAAGTTTTCCAAAAGTGGCAGATTGTGTAGCCTCTCTCTCGGTCATTCTCTCTTTTTATGTAGTATGTTCCATCTAAGGTAAAACATAGGATTTTCCTTTACCTTCAAAGTCCAAAAAGCCCCTCAAAAACTTGAGTTCAGAAGGTCGCCTACGCTTGTCTACGCGCAGGCTATGATCGTGGCTAGTTTATCTACCCTCTATTATGATCGTGGCTAACTCCCTACGATTGTGGCCCTGTGATCAAGCGTCTATCACGATCATGGAAAATGACCTTGAGTTATTTCCTAAGTCTTCTCTAATTCTCCTCCGAATGGCCTTGATGGTTTTCCTCCATGGATGACTCTCCAAACTTTGTCAAACTTTTTTTTAGCATATATTTTTGTTCACTCCTTTAATCTATACGTAAACACAAGATGAACACAAATTGAGTATTTAAACATAACAATAGGATTGAAAAGACATTGAAATGCATAAGAAAATATAAGATGATTCAATCCTATCAAATACCCCTACACTTAAACTACTGCTTGTCCTCAAGCAATTTAAAAATAACCAAGATATTCTGTTAATTTTTTTTCAAAAAGGATCGAGTATATGCAATCTTTCAAATCTCAAGAAACTCAAGTATCAAGCTACCACATATATCATAATCTTTTCATCAATGCACATAAACAAAGTCAAAGGTAGATACCATCGAGTAAAGGTAAAATAAAACTAAGTTGGATTTTCCTCACAATGTTCACTCATTTCACTCAAGTGTTTAAGGTTGGTGTTTCACTTAGTACTCCCTATAAGATACTACACTACCATAGGCTTGGAAATTCATCAATTCTCTACCACATAAATTACATGTTATCATGGATCAAAAAGGGCTTTTACTAAAGGTTGTAATGGGGTTTCGGTTAAAGCAATGCAAAAAGGTCAAAGGGTAACTCACACGTATTAACAAAGTGCTAAGTAAAAGGGGACAACCAAACACAAATTCTGAGTTATGTGTAAAAATACTATGAAGTATAACTACTCATCACTAACTAATGCTACTACGTTTCCTTCAACAGCAGAAATGAGGATGCTTTTAAACAAATATGCTTTTCTTTTTTCTTTTGTTTTCTCTTTTTTTTCTTTCGAATAACACTAAAATAATAAGGAAATAATAGCAGTACAGATCAATAAAACATAAGTAGAAGTCCCTCTTAAAACATCTTAGAATCGAATACAAAACAAAAGTCCCTAAATCATATACTTCAAATGCCCACTCATTACTTCATTAAACTTATGACAGGGTAAGGCTAACAGGTTTTTCAGGTTTCAATGTAAGGTGATTAATTTAGAAACAAACAAGGTTAAAGGCTTAAAGGGGTTGGCAAGGGGAAAATGAGTTGGTGGGTCATTTAAGCTAAGGTTCAAAACAAAGAAGGCTTTACTCATTTCCATAAAACATGCATCTCGTAGTTTCAAACCGGTTCAATGCAAGTTCTAAAGGTAATCTTCCTAAGGGAGTATCACACATAATAAAGAAACAGAATGACTACGAAATGCAATCATATAGGCTCAAAACCTCGTATGTGCTTATATAAAAAGCCATCAAAATTTCATACGTTACCTAATCACTCAAGTAGCAAATTATTGACTGAGTTTATGCAACTAAATACTTCAATCAATCCATATGATTCACCTTCCACTCAAGTTGCCTTATTTAATTTCAAGCACACAACTTAATTCTCAGTGACAGAATGGCATGGTTCATCATTCATCACAATTCAAGTGCAAACATTTCAAATTGGCCCCACCCTTACACTTAAATAGGACATTGCCCCGATTGTCCTAAAATCAATAAAAACAAAAGGGGATGAGAATAGAAGGAATCCCCTAGATCAAAGAGCGCCTAACAACTTGAAAGCATAATTCATGCATTCATAAAAAGAAAACAGATAAAAAGAAAATAAGGTACTTAAATGAAAGAAAACAGAAATAGCAAAGAACAAAAATGAAAGGATAAGGTTGGGATGCCTCCTACAAAGTGCTTGGTTAAGGTCACAAGCTCGACCCCTGTCAACCGATATTAACTAATGTATGTTAGAGCTTCAAGCTCCATCACCTCCACATTATGAATATGAAATCCTTTAAAGTAAGGCTTGAGATAGCGTCCATTGACTTTAAACTCTTTCCCCATCTTGACACTTCTAATCTCCACTACTCCATGGGGATATACTTAGGTAACCACAAAAGGACCTATCCATCAAGTGTGTAACTTACTTGGAAAGAGTTTGAGGCATGAATGATATAAAAATATTATCTGACCCACCATAAATCTCTTCCTAAAGATGTTGGGATCATGGAATGTCTTAGTCTTTTGTTTATAAATCCAAGCATTCTCAAATGCTTCATGTCACAACTCTTTGAGATCTTGCAACTATAATCGTCTGTGGGCACCAACAGCTTTTGACTCCATGTTACACTTCTTGATTGCCCAATAAGCCTTGTGTTATAGCTCTAATAGGTGGCATTTGCTTTCTTAGGATAATTTGTTTGTTAATAGTGATAAATTGATTTTTGTTAACTTATTTATCTTATGTTTTGTCTTAGTTTCATATAATTGCATGGTTATGTATGAATGTATGTGAATATGCATGAATGTGTGTGAATTAAGATTAGGTTTCGTATGAATTTTGCATGGCATTATTGCACATCTTTTTCTTACATTATGTTGGTATGAATTGCATATGTGTTTGGGCATGATTAAGTGATTAATTATTTTTTTAATCAATAGGTTTGAATGTGGTTTTGAAGGATGGAAGGATAGAAGAACCAAAGAGAAAGCAAGTCATGTGACCTAAAGGAAAGCTGGAATTTTCTTGGGCTAACCCATCAGCAATGTTAAGCTTTTGCAAGATACAATTCTTATTGGATATTTTTGATTTTTTTTTCATAAAAAGAGGAGAAATTCACGTTCAAATTGGTGAAATAACGACCTACTTTGGATAAGAAATCAATAAGATGTCATGGATTGAAGTCAAGATAGAAAACATAGTTTTCTAGAAAATTCCAGTGATGTTTAATGGCCATTGTTACCGACATGATTAAGGAATTTTTAGAGGTATTTGTAGATGAATTTTCATTGTATAGAGATTCCTTTGAGAAGTGTCTTACAAATTTAGACAAGGTTCTCCAACGGTGTGAAGAGGCTGATTTAGTATTAAATTGGGAAAAATGCCACTTATAGTTTAGGATGGAATAGTCTTAGGACACAAGATATCTATAGAGGCATTGAAGTGGATAAGGCAAAAACTGAAATCATGAATAAACTTCATCCTCTAAGTAATGTTCGAGGGGTCCCGGCATTTTTAGGGCATGTTGGGCTCTATCTACGATTTATAAAGGATTTTTCTTTAATTGCTAAACCCCTTAGTCATTTGTTAGTTAAAGATGTTCCTTTCATTTTTGATAATGATTGTTTAGTTTCTTTTGACATGTTGAAGAAGATGTTGACGTCAGAACCAATGTTACAACCACAAGATTGGAGCTTGCCATTCAAGTTGATGTGTGATGCTAACGATTATGCAATTAGGTATGTTCTAGGGCAACGTAAGGACAAGAAGTTGCAGGCTATTCAAAAGTGATTGTGTATACAGATCATGCATCCTTAAAGTACCTTTTTGCCAAAAAGGATGCCGAGCCTTGGTTGATTTGGTGGATCCTACTCATGTAGGAATTCGATATCATGATTAAGGATAAAAAGGGAGCAGAAAATTTCATTACTGGTCACCTGTCAAGATTGGAAGGAAGGGAATCAAGTTTAAAAGAAGAAATCAATGAGCAATACCCTGATGAGATGCTAGTCTTGGTACAAGAATCAGACCATCCCTGGTATGTTGACATTGCAAATTACATTATAGGTGGTATCCTTCCCCCTAATTTAACTTGCCAACAACAGAAAAAATTCAAACAAGATTGTAAGTAGTACATGTGGGAAGAACCACTTCTTTAGGGAAATTGTGCAGATGGACTGATTCGGAGATATGTTCCTAGTAATGAAATTAATGTTATTTTAACACACTATCATAATTTTTCTTATACAGGACATTGTGGAGCCAATAGGACAGCCGTATGGGTGTTGGAGTGCAGATTTTATTGGCCAACATTGTTTAAGGACTCACGATATTGGGTGAAGAAGTGTGACAGGAGCCAAATAATTGGAAACATATTGAAAAGGCACAAGATGCTAATGTCTTTGATGTTGTGAGGTTGAAGTCTTTGATGTTTGAGGTTTAGATTTCGAGGGACCATTTTCGTCCTCTTACGAAAATAAATATATTTTGATAAGTGTTAATTATGTATTGAAGTGGTTTAAGGTGATGGTGACACCAACAAATGATAGTAGAGTGGTGCAGAGGTTTTTGAAAAAGATTATCAATAGATTTGGTATGCTGTAGGTGAATGTCAGTGACAGAGGTACCCACTTTCGCTACAATCCAGTTGAAGCATTATAGAAAAGATAAGGAGTACAGCACAGGATAGCTACACCTTACTACCTATAGAACAATGAACAGAGAATTAAAAAAAATCTTACAAAAGACTGTCAACAGTTCTAGGAAGGATTAGGTAATCAAATTAGATGACGTAGTATGGGAAAGACTAGTATTGGGACAAAGCCTTATAGGCAAATTTATGGGAAGGCTTGTCATTTACTTGTGGAACTTGAGCATAAGGCCTACTAGGCTATCATGGCCATAAATTGGGATCAGAAGGCAATTAGAGAAAAGAGGAAATTGTTATTAAATGAGTTGGACAAATTAAGGCTGCAAGATTATGATAATGTCAGGTTCTATAAGGAAAAAGAAAAGAGGTGGCATGATGCAAAAATATGGAAAAAGGAGTTCCATATAGGTGATATGGTTTTACTCTTTAACTTTAGACTTCGGTTGTTTCCTGGAAAGTTAAGATCTGGATGGAGTGTACTTTTCACAGTAATTAATGCATTCCCATCTGGAGTTTTGGAGTTGCAAAACGAGCATGGAGAAACTTTCAGGGTGAATGGTCATTGTTGCAAGCCCTACTATGGAGGACAAGTGCCTACCGAGCGAGAAAGAATATTTCTGGGACCCCGACCATGACTAGGAAGTGATCAAAGTCTTGCTATTGACTTTAAAAACTAGCATGGGTTGTTTTTGTTTATGTTTGTTGGAAGTTTATGTTTATATTTTATTCATATTAGTTTTTGTTTTTTTGATACAAGAAAAGAAGAAGTAGAGTGTGAGTTATGAGGAATACGTTAGCCACCACCAACACGATCCTCGATACTAATACCAACAAGCTTTCTCATACCTCTTTATTTTTTCATTTATGATTTTTTATATATATTATATGTGGTTGTTGTTTGTTGTGTATCACTTTCACACATTGAGGACAATGTGTTGTTCAAGTGTGGGGGAGTGGTATGCAATTTGTGTTGCATATTGCATGTCCTATTTAACTCCCCTTTTTTTTACATGTTTTGCATGATTTTTTCATGTTTTTGTGTTAATGTGTTATTTTTTTTCACTATTTGTGTGAAATTATGTGACTTTATGGATGCTTAGTGTCTTGAATTTTATGTGAATTAGCTTAATTTTGAACAATGTTATTGAATTGATGGTATGTGTTAACTTAGGAAGTTAGATTATAAGTAGCTTTAACATAAACATATGTGTTGATTAGGATAGGATAATTGGTTTTACACTTAATATTGCTAATTCACATGTAGTTACAGTTAGAAGTCATTAAATCAGTAGACAATCTCAGTTTCCCTTTCATGAAAATAATAACCTAAAAGAAACGAAGTAAGTCCAAAAGCAAGAAAAAGAAAAAAGTGTGTGTTGATAACTATTCTATTGAGTAAAACAGAGTTATGAATAGAGCTACTAGTCAGTAGTGAGCTGTGATCTAGTTGAGTAACCATGGGCATTCATCACAAATGCTTGTCTTTGTGTCAAAATGCTAGATTGACGCTCTAACTAATCCAGCTTAATAAATAAAAATGTGGCCTAGTTGAGTAACCAGGGGCATTCATCACCAATGTTTATCATCGCGTCAAAAGACTAAGTTAACGTTACAAAAATGAGAAAAAGTGTATGCGTAATAAAAACCCTATTGATCTGATGAATTAGCTAAAAATTTTCATGAAAGGATAACTTGGATAGTTAACCATTTAAATGATGTCTATAAGTGACATAGGTTTAAAATTGAGTTGTTTATATCTTGATCAATGTGTATGTTTATGTTAAAGTACTTAGGCATAACAAAATAAGTCAATACATTGAACTTATGATATAACTATTTTTTATGATTAAGTTGATTACATAAAGTTCCAATTCAGTTGACATCAATTTTGACATTGTATGCGTGTATGTTTTTGTGTATTTTCATTCTTTAGATTATTTTTGTGTTTGATTTTGCATGAGGACAAGCAAGAGTTTAAGTATGGGGGAGTTGATAGGTGGCATTTATACATACATTTCTTAGGATAATTTGTTAGTTAATTGTGATAAATTGATTGTTGTTAACTTGTTTAGCTTATTTTTTGTCTTAGTTTTATATAATTGCATGATTATGTATGAATGTATGTGAATATGCATGCCTATGTGTGAATTAGGTCTTTAAGATTAGATTTTCCATGAATTTTGCATGGCATTGTTGCAGGTCTTTATCTTACATTATGTTGGCATGAATTGCATGTGTATCAGGCATGATTAAGTGATTAATTTTATTGTTCATTAATAGGTTTGAAGGTGGTTTTGAGGGATGGAAGGATAGAAGAACCAAAGAGAAAGCAAGTCATGTGACCCAAAGGAAAGCTGGAATTATCCTGGATCGACCCATCACAAATTTTAAGCTTTTGCAAGATTAAATTCTTATTTTATGTTTTTCGTTTTTTATCCCAAAGAAAGAGGAGAAATTCATTTTCAAATTAGTGAAATAACGGCCCAATTTGGATAAGAAATCAATAAGATATCATGGATTGAAGTCAGGATAGAAAACAAAGTTTTCTAGAAAATTCCAGCTGGCAAATTCCTCCTTCCTACGTCATTTTAAGCATTGAATGGGGTATAAAACTTCATTTTAAACCTTAGAAAAGAGGACATCATCCAAGACATCCAAGGGAGAGAGAAGAACGCATTTTTGGAGAAAAACCAAGGGAATTTAAGGTGGAATCAAAGGATTTCAAGGAGACACAAAGCTGTCACTATAGAATTCCAGCTTTGCTCTTCAACATATAAGCCTTACTTCTCTTTTCTTGCTTCTTTGTTGTATTTTTTGGATTGAGAAGAATGTATAGATATGTTATGAACATGTTATATGAGATTTTGATGGATTTCTAAGAAGTTATTAGGGTTGGTGTTGCCTAAACTATATAGTACCTCACTTTATTCAATGTTATGGATGTGTTTGATGTTGTTTTATGTTTATGGTATATGGCTGTCCATATTTAGCTCACATAGAGATATGAAGTTAAGAAATATGTTAGTAAGTGCCATGATAGTAGGCGGTCACCAAGAACACTCCATATATCAAGTTACCTTGCCATTTGGATAGAGATCTTGAATGGAAAAGTGATTGTCCAAAAATCTATTCATATCCTTTTAATGGTTAAGTGAAAAAGGGGAAGTGAGAACTTACATAATTCATTTGCATCATTAAACAGGGCTTATTTGGTTCAAATAATGAGAGTTAAAGAACTATGACATTTAGGAAATTTTGGACTAAACATAATGAACATTGCTAAAGTGACAGAATACATTGATAATGACAATCCTAAGTCGTTACATTGATACTTTGATTCACCATTTTCTAAATTTATGTTCTTACTTTTGTGATACAACCCTAAAGTGTGAATGTATGGCTCTTAATTTTTATATTTTGGATATTTCAAATCTAATTGTTTGAGTTTCCTAAACAAAACAAAATTTGGATCATTTTAGTGATTGACCAATCCCCGTGGGACAATACTTGTCTACACTATAATTTCTGATTTGTATACTTACAAGACATGAAGTATTAATTTAAAATTTGGAAAATTACCTATCAAACTCCATTAGAAGGTAGCATGGCTTCCTAAAAACAAGCCTAAATGATGACATCCCTATTGGAGTCTTGTATGCAGCTTTATATGTCTATAAGGTTGGATACCTTAGCTTAACAACTCTTCTAAGGGTGATAAGTGTTTGGGACTCGATGCAACACTTGATATTTCTTCAAGAGGGCCTTGATCGTCTATTTACAAAAGTGAGTCCCCTTGTCACTTATGATGGCTCGTAAGACTCCAAACTTGGAGAAAATGTTAGATTTCAAGAAATCTACAGCTGCTTAAGAATCGTCAGTTTGGGTGGCTTTTGCTTCCACCTATTTTGACATATAATCAACTGCAAGTAGAATATATTTAAATCCAAACGAGGAGAGAAAGGGAACTATAAAGTCCATGCCCCAAACATCAAAGATCCCACAAATTAATACGGGGGTTTGAGGCATTTCCCCACGAGAACCTATCGTACCTGTGCTTTGATAGTTGTCACAAGTCCTATAGAAATCATATGCATCTTGAATTATAGATGGCCAATAAAACTCACACTTTGGAACCTTGCGAGTTGTCTGCTTTGGGCCAAAATGACCTCCACATGCATAAGAGTGACAAAATGTTAAAATGGAAAGAAATTCACTATCAAGTATGAACCATCTAGTGACTTGATCCGCACAAAATTGCCATATTTAAGGGTCATACTATACATAAAACTTTGCTTGGCTCTTCATCCTTTTCTTCTGTGCTATGGTGAAATCTATAAGGAATTTACGAGAAACCAAGAAATTCACTATATCAGCGCACTAGGAAGCTGTCAACTGAACTATATGTAGTGCTCATCTAGAAAATCATCACTGATAGGGTCCATGTTGACACCATGCTGCACTAAGTTGCTCAATTGATCTACTACTTTGTTCTCCGGGCCTTCCTTATACTTTATCTCCACATCAAACTCCTGAAGTAGGAGTATCTAATGGATGAGCCTCATATTTTCCTCCTTCTTCACCAATAGGTACTTCAAAGCTGTATGATCAAAATAAATAGTAATCTTAGTACCCAATAAATAAGACCTAAACTTATCCAAAGCAAAAACTACTACAAGAAGCTCTTTTTCTATGGAGGTGTAATTTGATTAGGCATCATTTAAGGCCTTTGAGGCATAATAAATAACATGAGGTATCTGCCCCACTCTTTGACCCAAAAATGCTCCAATGGCATGATTGGAGGCGTCACACATAAGCTCAAATGGCAGACTCCAATCAAGAGGTTGTAATATGGGTGCATTAACCAACTTCTCCTTTAGAGCATTAAATGCCTTCTTGCACTGCTCATAAAAACAAATCTTAGCACCCTAAACAATGGTTGTGTAACCTTGGAAAAGTTCTAAATGAACTTATGATAAAACCCTGAATGGCTAAGAAAAGATTGAACTTCCTGCACATAAGAGGGGTTAAGCAAAGAAGAAACAAGGTCTATCTTGGCTTTGTCAACCTCAATACCCTTAGCAAAAACCATATGTCCTAAAACTATCCCTTATTGCACCATAAAATGATACTTTTCATAATTAAGAACTAGGTTAGTTTCAAAACATCATTTAAGTACCCGAATGAGGTGATTCAGGCATTGTTCAAATGAATCTCCATGTATGGTAAAGTCATCCATAAAAAATTCAATGATTTTCTCAAGATACTCAAAAAAGATACTTACCATGTGTTAAGTCAGGAAGATTTCACTTCTTCGATTGATTTTGATGAAAGTCAAATAATAATAATAAAAGAAGTGTGCGAACTGTTTTGATGAGTTTATTAAGTGCGCAGATAAATGTAAGTAGCATAAATCATCAAATCAAGTTGAAGTCTAAGACGAACCGGACGAATTGACTAAGACAAAGTCACAAGACTAAGACAAAGATATAAGATGAAGCGAAAACACCAGATGAAGCATACAAATTAAATTAGGATGATATAATTGAAGAATAATCTACAAAGTCAGTTAGTTAGTTGGAGTTAGTTACAGGACTAAAAAAATAGCAAATCTTTGAAGATTCTACAAGCAATTTTCTCAAGAAAACCGTTGGAGAATTATAATATAAATATCAATTGTAGTCATAGACAAAACAATTTTTTACTTACTCTTACTTACAAAAATAATTATGTGATCAAGTGAGTATACTATAAAAATATCCTGAGTGAAAAGAAGGAAGAAAAGAGAAGAAGACTTGTAATGTGAGTGTAGAAAGCTTAAGCATTATCTTTTTAAGTGAAAGGAAGGCTAGAGCCTGAAGAGGCTAAGATAGCAGATAAAGAATATTTTGTGAAAAAGACCTGAAGAGGCATTGGAAGAGTAGAAACAATACTTGCAAAGTTACAAGAGATAGTGAAATCTCAGATAAACTCTAAGGATTGGATGTAGCCCAAAGGTTAAGGGCAAACCAGTCTAAATTGCGATGTCATATTCTCTAACCCTTATCTCTTTAATTTCTTGTTGTTAGAAGAATAGATACTATTTTTGTTGTTGCATTACTTAAACAAATTAAGTGCATTGTTTTGTAATCGTCTGAGTTTTTCAAGAAAATTAAGAAAATTCTAAAGATTACTATCATAGACGATTTAACACAATTCAACCCCTCTTCTTGTGTATTTTACATATTATATGTGATTTCTATATTAACAAGTGATTTACTTCAGTTGGTATTAGAGCACAAGTCTCCAAGAAACACTGTTACAAAGTGAGGACAAACATCCATGGCTTAATCACATGTTTTTATAACTGAAGGTGCCTCTATCTCAAGACCCCCTGCATTCAATGGTGAAGATTATCATTATTGGAAGGACAGGATGTGGCTCTTTATAGAATCCACACACATTGATCTTTGGGATATCATTGAAAGTGGTCCATATATTCCAACAAACTTTGAAGGGAAAAGCATCTCTCATGACCAATGGTCAGCTGATCAGAAAGCTCGCATTCAATTAAACTCAAAGGCCAAGTTCTTTTTAGTTGTGCTCTACGCAGAAGTGAATATGATAAGGTTCATGGATGTGAATCTACAAAGGAAATGTGGGACACATTAGCCATTACACATGAAGGCACAAACCAGGTGAAAGAATACAAGATTGGCATTCTTGTTCATTAGTATGAGCTATTCAAGATGAAAGATGATGAGTATATTGATCGAATGTTTGGACGATTCCAAACAATTATTAATGGACTTAAAGCTCTGGGAGAATCAGTTAAGATAATGTCAGAAAGATCTTCAAAAGTCTTCCAAAAAGATGGAGACCCAAAGTAACAACAATATAAGAGGCCGAGGATTTAAGCAAACTAAAGCTATACGAATTGCTTGGTTCACTGAAAATCTATGAAGTAGAGCTTAATGCAGAAGATAAACCCAAAAGGGATAAATCTATTGCATTGAAGGCTGGTCAGAAGAATCAGAAGATGTAGAAAAATAGAAGTATGTCTTTAAAAGCATTAAAGATCAAAGAAATCAAGAATGATGATGCCAGTGAATCTGATCAAGATTCAAGTGAAGATGAAGACGAACTATCCTTCATTTCAGGAAAAATTAGAAGGATGTGGAAAAAGAAAACTACTCTTACAAATAAACTACTTATGATTTATTTATTTATATTGATTAGCAGACAACCATTTCAATTGAAATATTTTTCTAAAAATACATGTAGTCTAAATAGCTTTCTTCTTTCCTTTGCCTTTTAATGTTTTTCTAGTAGACATACTATTAAAAATATGCTTTGATTTTGAGATAATTCCAATTACAGGTCAAGTGGACAAGAGTGTTGTATACAGAATTCTCTACTTTCACCAAAGATCAAGAGAGCTTAATTGCAATTAGTGGAAGAAAGGAAAGAAATGGAGTGGACTATTTTGAAGGTGGTATTCTATGAAATAAAGACTCCTCTTTCAAAAAGATTAGCAAAGACGATCCAAAGAATAAGAAAAGCTCTATCGTCTGCTATGAGTGTAATAAACCATAAAATTACAAGTATGAATGTCCTTTTCTCAAAAGAAAAAAAAGAAGAGCCAAGAAAATAAAAAAAAAAGTATGATGGCAACATGAGAAGATCTAGATTCGTCTGAATCTGAATCCAACTCAGAATCATCAGAGCAAGCAAATATATGCTTGGTAGCTAAAGGTGAAAGTGATGCAGCATGCCTATTTAGAATTTTTAGAAGATTCACATGTTATTCTAAAACAATATAGATTTTTGAAAAAGAAATTTGTTGAAAATTCTAAGAACACAAAACTCTTAGAAGAAGAAAACATTTGCCTTAAGAAACTAGTAGACAATATGAAAAAGAAAATAACTGTAGATAGATATGAGAAGATTAATTAATTAAAACAAAAGATTAATATTCTTTCAGTAGATTTATCGAAATTTACAGAAAGTACAAAAACGATGAATGATATGATTGGAAGTTATAGACATCCAAATGATTAAAGTGGTTTAGGCTTTTCTGGTAAAAATACTATTCATAATAGCAATGTTCTTCATAATAGGAATTTTGTTCCTAATAGAAAGAAAAAGAAATAGTATTCTTATTATTATTTTAAGAATAATTATAAGACTAACCCCAAAGGACCCAAGAAAATATATGTACCTAAGAAGGATATAATATATACTACAGAGCTCCTTACTTGGAAGCAACAACCACCATCAATGGTACTTGGATAGCGGTTACTCACAACACATGACGGGCAGAAGGTCTATGTTCTTAGACCTCCAACTTAGGCAAAGAGGATCAGTAACTTTTGGAGGTAACCAGCAGGGCAAAATAATTGGGATCGGCAAAATTAGTAAAGATTTCTTTTCATCTATTGATAATGTTTTGCTAGTTGATGGTTTAAAGCATAATCTAATCAATATAAGTCAATTATGTGATTATAGTTTTGAAGTATCCTTTAATCAAAATTCTTTTTTAATTAAAAACAAGGACGAGTCCATATTCTTTTCTGTCAAGAGACGAAACAATCTCTATAAAATTAATTTAGACGATTTGAAAAGTCAAAATATTTAATGTCTTATATCAAAAGATGATGAAAAACTGATTTGGTATAAAAAGCTAGGTCATGTTAGTTTTGAACATATTTCCAAATTAATTACACATGATTTGGTAAGAGGTTTACCAAAGATAAGTTTTAACAAAGATTTCTTTTGTGAGAGTTGTCAGAAAGGTAAACAAGATAAAACATCTTTTTCGTCTAAGAATATTGTAACTTCATCTAAACCTTTAGAGCTGTTACATATAGATTTGTTTGGACCAACTAGAACAGCAAGTCTTGGTGGAAAAAAGTCTGGTCTTGTAATTGTTGATGACTTTACTAGATTTTGTTGGATATTGTTTTTATCTCATAAAGATGAATCTTTTAAAT
>JAOSBN010000009.1:5503935-5536185 GCA_027563595.1 Erythroxylum suave
TGGAACCCCCCCCCCCCCCCCAAAAAAATTGAGTTGATGTGCTGCTTATCTTGTAAGGAAGGGCATTTATCTGTATGATGGTTAGCTAATGCACAAGTATCACATACCTTGATAGGCCCCTTTCCTATTACTGCTTACTACACTCAGGAAGTCAAATTTGTAACTTGCTGCTCCAACTTAAAGAAGGAGACCTCCTTCACCTACTTTGTTGACGAGGAATCATTATTACGATTGCCCAAATAATGGGAGTTCACTACCATTGTTGCTATCAAATTCCTAGCATCCTCTAATGTCCTATTCACTAAGTCTCCACTACTCGCATCGTCTATCATATTCCTGTCTAAAGGAAGCAACCCTTCATATAAATATTGAATTAATAACTGATCACTTATTTGATGGTTTGGACAGCTATTATAGAGCTTCTTGAAACACTCCCAATACTTATGTAAGGACTCCCTTGTGTCTTGTCAAATGCCATAGATTTCCTTCCTAATTTTAGTTGCTGTTGAGGTAGGGAAGTACTTCTCTAGAAACGCCTGCTGCATTTACTCCCATGTGTTGACCGAGTAGGCAGGCAAGTCATACAACCACTCTTTGGTTGCTTTTGTTAAGGCAAAGGGAAATGCCTTTAACTTGAGTTACTCCACCGAGACTCCCGCTAGCTTCATGCCTAAGCATACAATGTGGAACTTCTTTAGGAACTTATTGGGATCGATGATATAGCCTGATCCCAGTGAGTTGGTGTCACAAAAACGTATAAAAGTAAGCACTGCACATTTTAGTCTAGGTTTAATTTCAACTTTTGGCTCATTATCCAGGTAATTGATACAAAGCATAACAGAGCTGAAAGAAGGAGCTGTAAGCTCCTTTAAGGTGTCCTGATGAGGTTCCATAATCTCCTCTATTTCGTCTGAGCTTCTGTCAACTTCTTCTTTAAGGATAAGGAACAACCACTCTCAGGAAGATTTATATGGACTCCTCACTCTCTCTGATGAAATTTGATGTGATTTGCAGTAGGAGAAAAAGAGAAAGGGTTAAGTGGAGAAGGTAATGAACTTCTTTTTTCCTTAGCAAATTTACACAAATGGATGTGCTTTTAAGGAACTATGGGACATGCAAACTGATGAAAGAATGAAAAACATCAGTACAAATAGAATTAAAAACAACACAAGAAACAACAATTAACACATGCCAATTCCCTAAAAACAGTTCGAAAATTTGATAGCTTATCGCTAACTACTAAATAATAAATTTCTAACTACCAAACTATGCAATAAATGGTGAGTTAGGGTTGAACCACAAAGAGCTAAGATGCAAATTCTATTTTAAATGTTGTAACAAAAGAAAACAAAACACCCCGAAATGATGAAGACGAGACGACTAATATGCAATGATCATAACCAAAAGATAAGTACAAAGCAAATTTGGAAAAGTCTAGTAACAATGGAAAAGAAGTAGATAGAGGTATCTTTAGGATTTTGGAATGTTCATTAATCTTTGAATTTAAATAAAAGGTATCCTCATCATAGTGTTAGCCTATGGACTCGATTAAGCTCTCAAACCCTTAATTTCTCTAAAATAGGCAAAACTAATAAGCGTTAGAAATGCCACCTATCTCCACTATAACTTAGAATAGGTTTAAATTAATATGAACAAGAGAATGAGTCGTATTGCACACATATTTTTTAGGTGTTACAATACAAATATCTATATTTACACATAGTATATAAACTAGGAAATAACAAAATAGGAAATAAAATCAAATATTTAGAGCTTAAAAGTATACTCAAAATACTCAGTAGGATATTTCATATTATGATAAGAATATTTTGTAGGATATTCTATAGGACATTCTGACACAATCCCCCCCCCCCCCCTCAAGCTGGTATGTAAATATCTTGCATCTCCAACTTGCTTACTAGACAATCAAATTGCTTTTTCAGTAGATCTTTGGTGAGTATATCAGCCACTTGTTGAGAAGTAGGAATATAAGAAACACAAATTAGTCCACTATCAATTTTCTCTTTGATAAAGTGTCTATCAATTTCAATATGTTTAGTCTGATCAAAAAGAACCAGATTATGAGCAATTGAAATGGAAACTTTGGTATCACTGTAAATTTTCATCAAAAGTGACACAGGGAGCTTCAGGTCTTGTAGCAATTTCTTAATCCACATATCTTCACAAATCCTATGTGCAAGGGATCTAAATTATGCTTTAGCACTACTTCGTGTCACAACAATTTGCTTCTTGCTTCTCCAAGTTACTAAACTTCCTCTAAAAAATGTGCAATATTTAGATGCTGATCTCCTGTCCATCACACTACTAGCCCAGTTAGAATTAGTATAAACTTCCACCTGAAAGTGATCATGTTTTTTAAACATTAAACCCATTCTAGACGTCCCTTTTAGGTACTTTAGTATCCTATAGGCAGCTTCAAAGTGTTCACAACCAGTTGCATGCATGAATTGGCTTATCATATTTATAATAAATGTTATATCGAGGCAAGTTTGTGACAAATATATAAGTTTAACCAAACAATGCTGAAATTTCTCCTTTTGAATTACATCCTCAATTTTAGTAAGATTTAGTTTGAGATTTACCTCCATTGGAGTTTCAGCAACCTTGCAACTTAGAAGATCAGTCTCATCTAATAAATCAAGGATATATTTCTTTGATTTACAAAGATCCCTTCACCTGATCTTACAAATTCCATGCTAAAAAGATATTTCAAGGTTCTTATATCTTTAATCTCAAAGTCTTCAGTTAGCCTCTTCTTTAATCTCGCTAATTCATCAAGATCAACACCTGTTAGTATCATGTCATCAACATATATAATAAGAATTACTATTTTTCCTTTAATACCATGTTTATAAAAAAAAGATTATGATCTGCTTGACTTTGCAAATAGCCATATCCTTTTCTGGTGTTTCGAAACTGTTCAAACCATGCCCTTCGAGATTTTTTGAGACCATATAAAGACTTCTTGAGTCTACAAACTTTGTTCTGGCATACAGATTCTTCAAAACTGGGAGGTAGGCCCATAAAGACTTCCTCTTCCAAATCACCATTCAGGAATGCATTTTTTACATCTAGTTGGTATAATGCCCAATCGAAACTAACTTTAAGAGACAATAGAACACTTGTAGAGTTAATTTTGACTACTAGGGAAAAACTTTCCTAGTAGTCAACACAATATGTTTGAGTAAATCTCTTAGCCACAAGTCTAGCCTAATATCTCTCTACACTACCATCTGCCTTGCACTTTACAGTAAACACCCATTTACACCTAATTGTTTTCTAACCTTTGGGTAGCTTTACAATTTCCCATGTCCCATGTTTCTTTAGTGCATTTCCTCCATCACTGTTGTTCTCTATTTTGGATCACTAAGTGCTTCTTGAATATTTCTTGGAACAAACAGATTAGAGATTTTTGAAATAAATGCCCTATGTTTTTGTGAGACACGACCATAAGACATATATTTTGTAATAGGATGATTAGTGCAAGGACAAGTTCCTTTTCTAAGAGCAATAGGAACATCAAGATCAAGATATTCATAAGAGAGTTTATTAGGTTAAAAAGGAGGTAAGACAGAAAAATTAGTATTTTCAGAAGTGTCTTGAGTAACTGAATCCAAGGTCGTAGACTGGCTTGGTGCTGAAGGAACAGTAGGTTCTTTACTCTTTTGATGATTTTTTCTCCTTGTAGGAAGAATGACATCAAGTTCTTGATCCTTAGGATTGTCTTGTTGTATTTCCCCTCGTCCCAAATATTTTAAGGGGTAATTTGAAGGTAATTTGATTTTTTGGGAAGAAACTTGTAAAGCACTCAAGAGATGTAATGAAGTCAAGTAGACTAGTAGGCATTCTATTTGTCAAATAAGTTGTAGTTAAAACTACTTCACCCCAAAGATACTTAGGGATAAACATAGAAAACATAAGAGACCGGGCCACTTCCAATAAGTGTCAATTTTTTCTCTTAACTATACCATTTTACTGAGGTTTATCGATACAAGTTGATTAATGATGGATGCCCTTCTCTCTCAAAAAACTTCCAAGATCTTCATTGAAATACTCATTACCAATATCAGAATGAAGAATACCAATTTTAGTTTGAAATTAAGTTTCAATCATGATATCAAAATTTTGGAACACTATCTTAACTTCAGATTTATCAATCATTAAATATACACAATACAACCTAGCATGATCACCAATGAAAGAAACAAACCATTTTTTTTAATAAGTAGGAATCCGTGAAGGACCCCAAACATCACTATGAATTAAGTAAAATGGTCGTGAAGGTTAATAAGGTTTTGAAGGATAAATATTTTTATGACTTTTTGACAAAATACAGTATTCACAATGAAACAATGAACAATTTTTTCCCCTAAATAAGGTAGGAAACATTTTTTTTAAGATATTGAAAATTAGGATGCTCTAATCTATAGTGCCAGAGCATTATTTTATAGTTGACAAGGTTAGAACTGATACTATGTAGTCCTTGAGGTCTTTTATCCTTGGAGATTTCATCTTTAAAATTGTAAAGATCTTCGATCATTCTAGCACTGCCAATCTTCTTCCCCGAATTTAGGTCCTGAAACACACAATAGGAATTAACGAAGGTGACATGACAATTAGAATCTTTTGACAACTTACTGATAGACAAAAGGTTACAAGCAAGTTTTTGTACATGAAGATCATATTTAAGGGATAAAGTATCTAACAAAATAATCAAACCTTTGCCAGCTATAGGTGAATAAGACCCATCTGCAATACAAATTTTTTCATGACTAAAACAAGGAACATGAGTATGAAATAAATTTGAAAAGTTTGTCATATGGTCAGATACTCCAAAATCAATTATCCATAGACCAGATTATGATAAAGAGTAATAAACAAGGGCATTCAAATCAGCACCTGTTTGTGCCAAAAAAGCATTATGAATACCAGATAATCTAGAATTGGATTTGAGTAGTTTCAGGATATGATCCACCACTTGCTGCAGACTCAAAAGGAAAAGGACTGTCTTGACTTCATTGGCAACATGATTTTTTTTATTTTCCCTTCATGTTTGACCTTCCAATTTTCTGGTTTCCTATGGAGTTTCCAACAATTTTCCCTAGTATGCCTTGGTTTGTAGCAATTGTCAAACCAAACACGATTTTTGTTCTCAAATTTCTTTGTTGTCATTCCACCTGCAGGGGTACCTATGGCTGCCAAGTATGAATACACTAAAGTAATATTATGCCAAAGTTCATTTGCTGTGTGATAGCACATATAGTTGAAACTAATCTCCGCTTCCATAGAGTTCACTGACCATGTCATAACTACATAATTCTCTGCATCCCAAATTGGATGGCCTAGATCATCCAAGTTTAGATCCTTCTTATCACCTGTTAAATACCCAATCTTTCCTTTGCCTTGGATGTATATGTGCACAGATTGAGACCAATATAAAAATTGTCCTTATTTAGCCTATTGGTAGTGATATGGACTGAATGGGAATCTGAAGATAATATATAAGGATTCTTTGTCTTATTGACAAAGTCCTTGAGTTTAGAATAGGAAGATGTAGGAACACCAAAGGGTATAGAATCTGATGTGATTTCATACATAGTGGTGAAGAGAAAAAAAGTTATGGTTAACGGTTAGGGTTTCTTGTTCAAGGAAAATAGGTCTACTCTAATATCATGTAAATTAATATGAATAAGAGAATGAGTCGTATTGCACACACTTTTTAGTTGTTACAACATACATATTTATATTTAGACATAGTATCTAAACTAGGAAATAAAATGAAATATTTACAACCAAAAAATATACTTAGAATACCTTGTAAGATATTTCCTATTATGATAAGAACATTATGTAGGACATTCTGACATATACTTTATAGGATGTTCTGACAATAGGCTCCCTAAGTTCAATAGAAAAGATGCATTAGGTACTAAGAAACAACTAACTTAGGCCACCTACTCATAAGCTTAGAAGGTGAAACCTCAAGGTAAGGGTTCCTAGATTAGTTGATTAAGTATTCTGACAAATTCAACTTACCTATTGCTCCTTCCAAGAATCACTGTAGACTATTACATATCACACACTCAACCCTAGCCTTCAAATTAAAAAATTACCTAAAGAGTGATCAAGTCTGCAAGCAATTCCTAACTCATGACATTTATCCTAAATCCCAAACCAACCTAGATTTACAAGTAACAATTCAAGACAAATTCAACTTCATTCTCACAATTTCCATCCCTTCACCCTTATAAGATCTCCAACCCCTAACTAGTTTAGCCACACATGTTCATATCAAGACAAATAGACATTAAATAAACAAAACACATACTTACTCAAATAAAACTAACGCCAGAAATTATAAATGAAGTAGTAAAAACCAAACTTTAACACTAACTTAATAGAAATCAAAACTCTTTATGCTATCAAATAACTAATCAAAATGAAAATTCCAGCACACACAACTTACAAACAAATCTAAATTAGTTGAGCATAAATCTAAGCATATGCATAGTTCCTAAGTATTGAGCACAAATTAATCAAAAACATCACAAATGAGCAAAAACCCAAAACATAAACCATTAAACATTCAAATATCCAATAAATTCAGATATACAAAAGTGCATAAATAAACTCAAACAACCAAGATTAAAATTCGAAAGTTATAGAAACAAACATCCATAGATATATCATAAAGTCATTACAAAATTCATGAGTTTCAACTATAAAATCCATCAAACATTCATTGCAAATATTATAGCACATGTATAAACGTGATTAATACTAAGAAAGCTCTAAACTATTGGAATGAATAGGTTAAGACACATGAAAATAAAGCATTGAAAAGGAAATAAACTAGCTAAGCATAAAGAAAATAACAAAAACTTCTCTGCTCCTTCCTTCTCTCTTCTTGAAGTTTTCCAAAAGTGGTTAATTGTGTAGCCTCTCTCTAGGTCCTCCTCTTTTTCTTTATGTAGTATGCTCCATTTAAGGTAAAACCTAGGATTTTCCTCTACATCCAAAGTCCAAAAATCCCCTTAAAAATTTAAGTTTTTAAGGCCGTCTGCATTTGTCTACGTGCAGGTCATGGTCGTGGCCTTTAGTGCACAATCGCGACTAGTTGATGTGCTCTCTGTCAATATCGTGGTTGACTCCCCATGATCGTGGTCATGTGATCAAGTTTCTGTCACGATCATGGTTGATTCCCCACAATCATGGCCTTGTGATCAAGCTTCTGTCACAATCGTGACATATTTGCCAAGATTATGGCCCTGGGTTATTTCCTGGATCTTCTCTAATTCTCCTCCGAATGCTTTGATGGCTTCTCCTCCATGGATGGCTCTCCAAACTTTGAAAAACTTCTTCCTTTTGGTATATATTTGTGTTCACTCTTTTAATCTCTATGTAAATACAAGATGAACACAAATTGAATATTTAAACATAACAATAGGTTGAAAAGACATTGAAATGCATAAGAAAATATAAAATAATTCAATCCTATCAATATCCCTCTCTTCTTCGAGCTCCTTCTCAATGTCTTCTTCATTAGCCATACTTTGAGTGATTCTTTTAGTGTCCTTAAGCTTCTTACCACTCTTAAAGGTGATTACACTAAAATTCTTCATATTTGTTTCAATTTGTGATGGTAATTTTCTTCCTCTTTAGGATTCTAGACTACTTATCAGCACTACCATATGGCTCACCTAATTCTCTAAATTATGAACGCTAGAATTCACCTCCTAAAATTTATATATGATCTCCTGCTAAAATTGCTACATACCATGTTGGAATTGCAAAGTGTTAGTCATAATAGATTGGACCATATCTTTTAATGACTTCCTGAGGTAGAGGAAGCTTATGGCCTTGATTTGAATGGTTAAGCTCCTTGCGACCAATTCAGGAGGTAATTTTACCACTTATTTCCCCCATAACTCTAGTTAGGATGGTCTTTCTAACCTGGGTTATATGTCTGGAAGTATGAGCTATACTAGTAATGAAAATTCCCTCATGTTGCATTGATGTATTATATGCTCCCTTATTGTAAAATTAGGCACCCATCAATTAGATCGCTTATATTTGAACATATTTCGCACGTGTTTACTTGTGCCCGTTCGACTATAATTTTTCTAACAAAAGAATATAGCTCATCTAAACAATGTTCAATAGATGAAGTATTTACCTCATTGACATGACGAACATTGATACAAATGTCAAATTATTAGGTGTTGAAGACCATACGCTCAATTAGAATCCTAGCTCCTAAGGGAGTCTTCTAACATAATGATCCACCACTTGTAGCATCTACCATACCCCTCTCTATAGGTAGTAATCCTTCATAGAAATACTAGATAAGAAGTTGCTCTGCAATGTTATGGTGCGGACAACTAGCATGCAACTTTTTGAAGCATTCCTAACACTCGTAAAGGAACTCACCGTCATGTTTCTTTATCCCACATATTTCCTTTCTTATATTGGCTATTTTTATGCTGGAAAATATTTTCCAAAAATAGCCTTTTTATCTCAATTCATGTGCTAATGCTCGTAGGGGTACATCAAAAAGTCCACATGTTACAGTATCCTTTAACGAGAACGGAAAAGCTCTCAATATAATCTACTCTTCTATAAGCTCTGGAGGTTTCATACTAAGACAAACCACATCAAACTCCTTGAAATGCTTATGAGGATCCTCACCTGTAAAACCATGAAAGTTGAGCAAAAGATGGATTAGGTCAGATTTAAGCTCAAAGGTAACATCTTCAGCAAAATTTGGAAAAGTGATGCATAAAGGTCTTTTAGTCAAATTTGGAGTAGCCAACTCTTTTAAAGCTAATAGATTGGTCACGGCTTTCTTAAATTCAATTCCTTGTTGTATTCCCTGAGTTGTTTTGGTTTCACTATGTAACCTCTGTAATGTCCTTTCAATCTATGGGTCAGATTGTAGAGGCTCTCTATGCAGAGATCTTATTACTATCACACACCAAAACAAGAAAAATGTAAAGATTAAGAAATAGCTAAAAGAAATGACTATAAACAGATATGTATACAAAACACCAATTGAAATCAAAAGCAAAAAGTAAAGCACCACACTCCTCGGTGATGGTGCCAAAATTGGTATTACATTGTAAATTGGGTCGATCTTATAGAGAGTGTATGTAAAGCTTTTACAATAAAAGAAATTAGTTTTTAGTTTAAAGTGGTTTTATTTGGTTTCAAATAACAAAATAAAATGAAATTAAACTAACGGAAGTAAACTAAAGCAAATAGTTAAAAATGATAAAAGTGATAAATATGTTTAGGATCCGGTTCTTCATTTAATCTCAGCCTACATAAAATTAAAAATTCGTTATTGTCATATTGTTTTCACACCTCTCTTAGAACTATTGATCGTCGATTAACAACAAGCTCTATTAACTCTATTTTCCTTCAAATCATGTTTAATTAAAACAAACTTTTTAACTAAACCTAACCTTTCAACAACCTAGAACAAACTCTCTAGAGTTAATCAAATAGTCACATTATAAATAAGGAAAATAGATCAATCTAGGCAATAACCATATAAGTTAGGATTATTTAACCTATATTACATTATCCCTAATGATTTAACACCATTAATTGCCACAAATGAATCTATAACACAACGATTACTAATTGTATTTAAGATTCTAGCAATGAGTTCATACATAAACAATTAAATGATAACAAGAATACTAATTATCCATACCTTAATACCCAAATTAATAGAAACAGAATAACGTAAACAATCCTTAAAGATAGATAAAACAATGATACACAATGATGATAAGCTTAAATGCAATCCTCGACGTTGATTTAACCTCCGAACAGGAATAGGCAAGCTTATCCCCCGATGGGTCTCCAAAGAGTAGGTGCTCTACCTCTTCATGAATAACCAAAATGATTCCTTACATTTTTTCCATCTAAATGTTGTATTTATATGAAAAACTAGGTTTCTAGGCAATACATAGTTTGATTCACGATCATGTATCCATCTGTATAAGTGAAAAAATGTGAAATTTGTGAAGATACATGGTTGGATAAGCAACCATGTAGGCCTAAAATTTATCTTTCGAATACATACACAGCCGTATAACTATATACAAAACTGTGTATCTCCCAAGTTTTTCTAAATTGTAATTGTTGCGATTTCTTGTCCAATCCTTACCTTAAACCATTCCTTTCTTATTCCACAAGGGTAATTAAGTTTTAACGTCAAAATGTTGACTCAATGAATGTTCTCTTAACTCATTTTAGCTTTTATACTTCCAAATTGTACCTAAAATCAAACATAAACTAAAATAAATATCTTAAGCATTTTATAATAATAATCACTAAGTGTTAATAAGTAAATATATAAACAATTAAGCATACATCATAAACTCTCCACCATTATTTGAACATAAAACATGCATTTTTGCTAAGAATTGGATTTGTATCATGGTATGAAATGCTTGGAAAATAAAAAGCATTTTATCTTTAGTCTTTTTTTTGTAGAGCCATGTCATATAAGTACAATCATGAAAAAAATCATAAACCAACAGTGACAAGATGAAGTGATTACTAAGGAGGGTCCCCATATATCAGAATGTATTAAAGAGAAAGGAACAATGCTTTTATTCAAACTCACTCGAAAAAAACTCTATAAATCTTAGCCATAATACATGTTTCACATTTAAGGTCTTTAGTTTCTACATAGGAAAAAAGATTTGAAAATAAATACGATAAATAACCAAACGATAGGTGCCCTAGTTGACAATGCCACATCTATATTTGCCATTCTTTGCTACTGTCATGATTTTGCACATGATTTGCTTGACCTGGAAAGTCATCCACATAATACATCTTGCCTCTCTTAGTACTATGCCCAATTATTGCCTTGCTAAGAATATCTTGAATAAGACAAAATGTAAGATAGATTAATACTACACAATTGAGTTCTTAAGTAACTTTTGACTAACTAACATCAATTTATCTGATAAAGATGGAACCAAAAGAGTATGAGATAAGGATAGAGATGGTGATAGAGATATAGTTCCATCATCAGCGACTGGGTATGTAAATCTAGTGGTGTTCGTTACACAGGTTCACCATGGCGATGTGATACAAGAGAAGTCATTATAGTTAAAAGTCATAAGGTCTATAGCCCTTGAGTTAATAATCTATTCATTGCTAGTAAGAGCATTAAAAGCATAGAGGGCCTGTCTATAGTTTCCTTAAACAAAGTTAGTGGGAAAAGATTCTATTATGGGAACAAAATATAAGTGAGGTTCATTCGTGACTACGATAACCCAGCCCATACTTTCTTCAGTATTCATCGTAGAGTCTCACTTTCTTCATGCTTATGGTTCATGTTGGACCCCACACCCCACCCGTAGGTGTTTAGGGGTGATACCCCGGCGTGTGTTTGCGGGTGATACCGCGGCATCCAACCTTAATTGGTATTGTTCTCTTTGAGAATCGAACCCGCGACCCCTCAAGGTTTTGTTGTTTCTAAGAACACGCCTCTCACCATTGAGCTACTTAAGGTTGGATGCCGCGGTATCACCCGCAAACACACGCCGGGGTATCACCCCTAAACACCAACGGGTGGGGTGTGGGGTCCAACAGTTCATGCCACCAATCAAGATGCCCAAGTAGTTTGAAGTAGGTATCTTGTGTGTGCTTTATATTTCCATAATGAGTGCATTTTCCTCCATCAAATTGATCCTTCAATCTAATTGATGACCTCATTAAATATGACTGACTAGATTTAACTCCTTTGATGGCCATAATAGCACCATTAGGAGCATTCTCCATTCCAGATGCCATCACATCTTGACGAGTACCTTACCTCTGAACATATGGATAGGCCTGCTTAATAGTAAGGAAGGGATTTAACTAGAGAACATCATTTCTAATATTATTGAATTCGTCATCTAATCTATCCAAGAAAATATAAACTCTTTCCTTAAGAGTTATAATTCTATATATCCAATATGCATTCAATTAGATTAGGGCCATGGGAGTCAGTTTTACACCATAGCCCTTGTAGATCATTATAATATTTCTCTATGCATCTGTTCGCTTATTGTATTGAAGTTACACATTGTCGAAGGTCATATACTTGGGATGAGTCAAATCCATCAAAGTCTATTGTAGCAATAGAATCCTAAACCTACTTAACCATCAAGAATCAAATGAAATTTCCAATCAAGTGTTCGGTTAGCCATGTTTACATGCATCACATTCATGCATATGTATAGGAAGTGTTGGAATCTGACAACTCGAAAACCTCAAGATCATACATGCCTGCAAGGATATATAAAGAACGTTAAATATAAAAAAAATACCTTTGTTTCTCCCCCTTTCTTGTTTCTTCTCCTTGTTTGGGTTGTTACAAACACCAAACTCTTCCTTGATCAGCTAAGAACACATAAAGATGGAAAATGAAATAGTGTGTAAGGGTGTTAGAATACCAAACTTCATGAATTCAAGTAGATGTTTAAATGGCAGATAGATCAAGGTTATCTTATATGTATCTTGATTTATACAACAATTGCATAAATTGCATAAAGATAACTCAAAAACTTTTCTCACTCTCTCTAGAACTCTTCTAGAGCCCTTATTAACTCAGTAATATGTGTAAGAAGTGATTAAGCCTCGTGTACATAAGTATAGAACTCACTTACATACTAATTCGTGGCCTTTGTTATGATCATGGTCTTTTTAAAAATTGGTCTTGCCTTCGGCCACAATCGTGGCCTATGAATCACGATCATGACCTACTTAAATTTGGCCATACACACTATGTTTTTAATCCGATTTTTTATACATGTGACCCCTAGGTTTCCTGTTATTTAAGGAACTTGTATTAACTCTTAATCTAGATTTCCTGTTATTTAAGGAACTTGTATTAACTCTTAATTTAATCAAATTGTGAAGGGTTTCATGATGCCATTTTGCCAGAATATAAGTGGATTAACACACGAACTCTTCAATACTTAATTATCCAACCTGTAAACCTTTCCATAGATAATTACTATGCAATTTGTCCTTTCACGATACTATACCCCTCTTGGTTCTGAGTATGGGCTATATGTCAACTCCCACTAGACTAATTATGTCACATCTAGTCCAAGTGATGTTAGTTCTTGTCCTAGGATCTCATTACTTTATGTGTCATTGAAGACTCTCTTCATGACACATAACTACTCTAACCAAAGACACCCTAGTAATGACCTCGACAAGAGGTCGTGGGTATCATCTCCTTCTATTAGGAGTGATGAATCGTTTATTAGCTACCCAATTACCTTCGAATACTAATAGTTGTACCCAATTACTACCTTAAAAGTGGCGTCATATTGAGGTAATAAGGAATGATGTCAAAGCAAAAGATTAGTATCCAGGGTATCCTTAAGCACCTGAAGTCTAAGGATATTAGCATCATTGCTATGATGAGATCAATCATTGACATTTGATAGATCATCCATATGATAATCTTATAGCGGGTCATCTGATGTACTTACTACCCTTAGTAAGCATCCACATGTTAACTCTAAACATCTTAGGTTTTTAGTTTATAAGATCCGCTGCTTGACCACATCAAGAAGTATAACATGTGGTAATCTGTTTGGACTAATAATGTCCTATCTTATTAATCCTATGGCTAGAGATTATGTAGATACTAACGTAATTGCACATGATAGGAATCTCATTATCATGATCTCGTCATGATTTCCTTCATGTTGTGTTTTGTATCATGAACTTCATTAATCTGATTTAAGATCAACATCAATTCATATAGAAAAGAATATCAAATTAATTTATTAATAAGAAAAAGTTAATACAAAAGTGCTAAAGGTGATTTCCTTTAGAGCACTACTCTAAAAATCTCCCACTTACACTAAGTCAATTGCCTTTGTGTCTAATACCATAGGCGAGTACACAATAATCAAATTTCGCTTGAGGAAGTGGTTTAGTCAAAGAATCAATGATGTTCTGATATGTGAGCACTCTCTCTATCTTCACATTACCTCTATCAATTATCTCCCTAATCAGTTGACATCTCTTGAGTACAAGTTTGGACCTCTGATTAGACCTCGGTTCCTTAGTTTGAGCAATAGCCCCGTTGTTGTCACAGTATAACAATATTGGGTCTATTATGCTAGGAACCACTCCAGGTTCCATAACAAACTTCTTGATCCAAACATTTTCTGCTTTCGTAGCTGCAACATACTCTGACTCAGTCATCGAATCTGTAGTCATCTCTTGTTTAGAGCTCTTCCAACTGACTGCTTCACCATTTAATGTGAAAATATAACTTGATTGGGATTTAGAGTCATTCTAGTCAGATTGAAAATAGGCATCTGTATGCCTTCTTACTACTAGATCTCTATTTTCATATGTCAAGAATACATCCTTAATCCTTCTCAAGTATTTTAGGATATCCTTGATAGCCACCTAGTGACCCTCACTAGGATCCGATTGAAATCTACTTGTAACACTTAGAGCATATGATATATCGGGTCTTGTACATAACATAGCATACATGATTGATCCTACTACCAAAGCATACGAGATCATACTCATACAAGTCCTCTCATCTTGCGTCTTGGGACACATAGATTTCAAGATTTTTATTCCATAAGTCATAAGAAGAAACCCTCTCTTGCAGTGCTCCATGCTAAACCTATTTAGCACTTTGTTTATGTATGTTAACTGTTAAAGACCTAGCAACTTCCAAGACCTATCTCTATAGATCTTTACTACTAATATATAAGTTGCTTCTCCAAGATCCTTCATGGAAAAATTTCGATACAACCAAACTTTGACTTATTGCAAACTTGGGACATCATTTCCCATTAGTAATATATCATCCACATATAACACAAGGAAAATGATAGCACTCCCACTAACCTTCTTGTACACACAAGGTTCATCAGGATTTTATGAGAAACCAAACTCTTTGATTTTCTCATCAAATCAGATGTTCCAACTTATAGATGCTTGCTTTAATCCATAAATAGATTTTTGAAGCTTGCATACTCTTTTGCCATATTTGGATATGAAGCTCACAGGTTGTGTCATTTACATATTCTCAATAAGATTTTCATTTAGGAAAGTTATCTTCACATCCGTTTGTCATATTTCATAATCATAATGAGCAGCAATGGCTAGCAGTATTCTTATGGATTTAAGCATGGCTACGAGGCTAAATGTCTCATTATAGTTAACTCCTTGTCTTTAACGATAAACTTTAGCTACTACTAACCTCGCTTAATAGGTAATCACATTACCTTTTATGTCGATTTTCTTCTTAAAAATCCACTTGCACCCTATAGGCTTTAACCCTTCGAGTGGATCAACCACAGTCCATACTTGGTTTACATATATGGAATCCATTTTAGATTTTATGGCTTAAATCCATTTTTTATATTCTGAACTCTTCAAAGCCTCTTCATAGGTTGTAGGCTCATCATCTTCTATGAGCAATATGTCATTGTGTTTGCTTACGAGAAATCCATATCTCTCTAAAACATTGCGTATCCTACTTAACCTACGGCCACGTTGTGTGTCAGAAGATTCAACTATTGTCTCATCTCCATGAACAAAAATTTTTGGTTCAAGTGGTTGACCTGTGTCTATTTGAGCATCATGAACTTCATCAAGTTCTACTTTGCTTCCACTGTCTTCTCTTAGAAGAAACTCTTGCTTTAAAAAGACAGTATGCTTTAAGACAAAAAACTTTTTGCTCTAAAGCATTATAGAATTGATATCCAATTGTTTTCTTAAGATATCCTATAAATAGAAATTTATTAGATTTTGCTTCAAACTTATCTAATTGAATTCGCCTCACATAATTTGGACAAACCCAGACTTTCATATGAGAAAGGTAGGGCCTTTTGTTAGTCCTTATCTTATATGGAGTAACTTCAACTGCCTTTGAAGGGACTCTATTCGTCACATAAGTAGAAATCTTGAGTATATAACCCTAAAAGGATTATATAGATCTCCTAATCCCATCATTGACTTTACCATGCCCAATAAGGTTTGGTTTCTCCTTTCAGCCACACCATTATATTACGGTGTGTAAGGTGGAGTCTACTGGGATACTATCCCATTATCTTCGAGATAGTTTAAAAACTCCTCGTTCAAATTATTCACCACCTCGATCTGATTGAAGTGTCTTGATACTTCTACCGAGTTGTTTCTCTACTTCATGTCTTAATTGTTTAAACATTTCAAATACTTCAGACTTGTATCTGATTAGATACACATACCTATATCATGAATATTCATCGATAAAAGTAATGAAGTACACAAAACCACCTCTAGCATAAATGGACATCGGATCCCATACATCAGAATGTATTAGGTCTAATGACATATTCATTCATTCACCTTTTCCTTTAAAAGGTAAGTTAGTTATCATGCCTAACAAGCAATATTCATATATGTCATATGATTCATAATCAAATGACCCTAGGCTACCATTCTTGTGTAGCTTAATCATACGTTTCTCACTTATATTTCTAAGTCGACAATGCTATAAGTAAGATGATTTTAGGTTATCTGGTTTTTTTCTTTTATTGTTATTGATATTTAAAATTGGATTGGGCATATCTAATACATAAATTCCATTGCAATGTAAAAGTACCATACAACATTTCATTCAATTTAATTGAACAACTACTGCTTGAAAAAGTTAAATGAAATCCCGTTTAATTGAGACGTGAAACAAAAACAATGTTTTTAGTCACAGTGGATACATAATAGAAAATTTCCAAAACTAACTCTAGCACACTAGGAAGGTACAAAATGTATGTCCCTACAGCTAATACAACAACTCTTGCTCCATTTCCCACACATCGGTCCATCTCTACATTCTTGAGTGATCTACTATCCCTAAGACCCTACATATCAACACATATATGTGAGCCACATCTGGTATCTAATACCCAAATGTTATGATCAGAAATAGTATTAATTTCAATGACAAATATCATACCTCAAGTAGACAGTGGGGCATCTAATGCCTTCTTCTGCTTCAATGACTCTAGATAAGCTTTACAGTTCCTCTTCCAATTTCCTTCCTTGTTGCAATAGAAGCATATCCCCTTTGGTGTTATCTCCTTCACCTTCTTCTTGGCTATACCTCCCACTAGCTTCTTGGACTTCTTCTTCTTTTGGTTCTTCTTTTGAGAACCAGAATCAAAGTCCACCAGCATCATAGCCTTACTGCCTTTCCTGATAGTCTGCTCAACTTAGGTATCGTTGTGGATATTTGGTTCATTTGATAATTAAGCACAAACTGCGAATAACTATCAATCAAACTAGTCAAAATTAAGTCTATACTTAATTCATAATCCATAATTCATGACTATGCTAGAGATGATCCCTCAGCCATCTTTGAACGGAAAAGCAACCTTGAGGTCTCGAACCTTTCAGACTAAGCTTGCTCATCAAACAATTCCATCAGATGGTAGACTATGGTATGAGCATCAATAGCCTCATACCACTTCTATAGTTCTGGTGATATAGAGGCCAACATTATACAACTAGCCAACTCACTATCATCCAGTAGCTTCTTATAAGTTGTCTGATCTTCATCAAATGTATTGACAGTAGGGGAATCGGGAAGTAGTTCATCTCAGAAATATCCTAGTTTTTCATAATTGAGAACAATTCTCAAATTCCGTAGCCAACCCAAGATGTTAGATCCCATGAGTTTGTTGGAATCTAATAAGGAGTGTAAGTTTATACTAGAAGACATCATATGATTCAATGACCTAGAAGAATGAGAGAAAAAGTTAGAATGTACACTTATGCATATCAATAAGGACTTTAATCACATGCATTATGGGTCTCACTATTCTTATTCAAATCAATGGCCCTCACTACGAATTCAAGAAACTTACAATTTTCCTAATGAATCGATATCCGATATCACCAAGAATGACCTTTAGTTTGCCCAACAAGCCATCTTAGGTCAATCAGTAGGTATCATTCATACCAATTGCATTCATTTATGCAGCTATTAACTCATGCCATCAATTGTTGATTTAGCACACTCATTAGTTCATCCACTCTTTATTCGTATACATCCCATATATATAGCCTAACTTTGCCATTATCCACATTGACCTTAGGTTTGCCCAACAAATCAAGGCTTCCAGTTAGGACCAACCCATTAATCCGAAAATTTAATTTCCATGGTTTGAACATATTCATGTAGAACGGGCTTAGGTTTGCCTAACAACCTAACTTTAAAAGAACTTTAGTTCTTTCCATATCAATGAAAGACGTAAGTCCCAATATTTGGTTTGAGGGATTTATTCTTTGGTCTCACCAATACTTGGATGATCTTGAATATGTATATCACATATATACATTAAGATTATGGATAACTCTATTGAATTGAGCTTATGTCCATAACTAACCATAATATGCATGATGCATGTATCACACAAAGGAGGTTTAATTTGGGTTATGACTTGATTATACATCCAAAGTTCATTATTCAATTCAACTCTTGAACCTAATCGGGTACTAGTGTTACTCTTGGCTAATCCAAATTTTGAATTTGATTCGATTAGTAACCTTAAAATTTAATTATTTTGATGTCCAAATTAAACATTTTTATTTATTTATACCCTTTTCTAGTTACACTAGAAATGTTATGCTCTACTTGGATTAATTCTAAATTAATCCCTAGGGTTTTTGAAATTACTGTACACCAATTAGTCCTCTATAATCCCTAGTTCATCTCAAATTTATCTAAACAATTTTAGCACATTCCAAAATCATCTTGATAGTTAAAATCGTCAAGATAAATAAGTTAACCTACTAGACACTAAAGAGACCACTTCGATGTTCAGAAAATTTCGGGAACACTAATTTCAAGCACATGCATTAAACATGCTATTTTCATCAAAATAATACGTTTTTTATCGCATAAGAACCTTATTTATGCCTCATAACTGAAATACATACATTATAAGTCATTAAGTAAGTCAACTTTATCAACTTTCAAAAAGTTGACCAATGTTGACTTTGAATTTACTTAATAATTGAATCAAATTCAATTAATTCTGGAAAAAATTCCAAAGTCTTATGAACATTCTAAATATGTCTAATAAAAAATTCTAGAAACTAGTTCTTCGGAATTATTTATTAATAAATAGAAAATAGCCAGCACATCACATGTGTATGACACTTGTCAAATTACTTATAACGCTAGTCAACCATTACATCATGCATGCATAAGATAATCACTTTAATAACAAATGTCATGCATCTCATACACGTGGCAACATCTCATCTTGCATGCGCATGCATAAAATTTATAAAAAACAATTTTTATAAAAACGAATATGAAATTTTCATGGATGTATGTTCATTAAATTTCCAGAACTTCATACATGCATCAAATTGAAATTTAATTCATAATAAAACAGCAAATGATATTTAACTGTATTTTCCTTTTAGAGAAACATAACATAACACCTTATAAACATTTTTACAAAAGAAAATTTGAAAAAAATCTAGAATTATTAAGAAATTTCCAAAATCAGCACATGCATTCGATTTTCAAGAAATTCCCAAAAATCAACATATGAACAGTCTGGATATTAATTCGAAATAAAATAGCCAATGACATTCAATTGCACTTTCCCTTAGCAGAAACATAAAATAACATCTTATAAACATTTATGAGAAGGAAAATAAGAAAAAATTCTATATTTTACAATAATTTTTCCAAATCAACATGTAAGTCAGTCTCATCCTAGCAAACACTTTGTACATGTTCAATACATCATCTATAACATGCATTAACTAACTCTAATAACAATATTGAGTTAGCCATGGTTGCATGCATCACATGCATGCATATGCATTGAAAGTGTCAAAATTTGACAACTCGAAAACCTCCAGATCATACATGCAAGCAAGGATATGTAAAGAACATGAAATATAAAAACATTGTTACCTTTGTTTCTCCTCCTTTCTTGTTTGTTCTCCTTGTTTGGGTTATTGCAAACACCAAACCCTTCTTTGATCATGCAAGAACACACAAAAATGGAAAATGAAAGAATATGTAAGGGTGTTAGAACACCAAACTTCATGAATTTAACTAGATGTTCAAATGGGAGATAGATCAAGGTTATCTTACATGATGTTCAACAAGAGGCCGTGGGTATCATCTCCTTCTATTAGGAGTGGTGAATCCTTTATTGGCTATCCAATTACCTTCAAATTCTAATAGTTATACCCAATCACCACCCTAAGAGCGATGTCATCTTAAGGTAACAAGGAATGATGTCAAAGCATATGATTAATATCCAAGATATCCTTGAGTACCTCAAGTCTAAGGATATTTTCACTATTTCTATGATGAGATTAATCATTGACATTTGATAGATCACCTATAAGATAATCTCATAGCGGGTCATCCGATGCACTTACTAACCTTAGTAAGCACCCATATGTTAACTCTAAACATCTTACGTTTATAGTTTATGAGATCCACTGCTTGATCAAATTAAGAAGTATAATAAGTGATAGTCTGTCTGGATTAATAATGTCCTCTCTTATTAATCCTATGACTAGGGACTATTTAGATACTAACATAATTGCACTTGATAGGAATCTCATTATCATGATCTCATCATGATTTCCTCCATGCTATGTTTTGTATCATGGACTTCATTAATCCAATTTAAGATCAACATCAATTTATAAATAAAATAATACCAAATTAATGAAAAATGTCTTTCACTTTATTAATCAAAATAAAGTCAATACAAAATTGTTAAAGGTGATTGCTTTTAGACCACTACTCTAACACCAAAGAGGGTTCCATAGAGTTGATCAACCATCCTTTTACAATAGCATTTTTTGTTCATCATTTGTGGAAGGATGAGTCCTTCTTTGGTGTTTGTGGGAGGTTCCCATTGATATATACAATTTGTCTTTGCCTGAGATATACATCTCAACAATTTAGGACCATAAGGCATAATTAGAACCATCTAACTTAATGCTTATTGGACGTTGGGAAATTATTGATGGGTGAGTTTTGGGTTCGCATAATGACTTTTGTTATTTTGGTTATGAGGTTGTTGAATAAGGAATCAAATGAGGTGTATGGTGATGGTGCTTTTTCTGGATAGTCTTCTTGGTTTTTGAGTGGCCTAACTTCCTTTTCTAGGTCAATTTACTGAAACCAAAGAGCATGCTTCGATACCATGTCAGAGAATAATCTTTTTTTATCACTCATACTAAGAGAGATTTTAGAAAGCTATATATAGAGAAACTATGTCTAAGGTTAAACGTAAGGTAATTCCTTAAGTCAATTCATTTGTGAAGTTATTGGAATAACAAACCTGACTAGATGGTGTCCAATATTATAATGGAATGTTGTGCCTTTTCATTTAGAGGGGAACTCGTTTTTATCTAAGCTTTGAAAGTTTGATTCCTAGTTTCCATAAATGAAGTAGAATTGGCTTTAGAGTTGAAGTGTCAGGGAGCATTCTCCAAGACCATATGAGCTAGTTTTGAGGAAGAAAACATGAACAAGAATAGGTTGTCATGAAAAGGAGCACCTATTGCAACCCTATATTCTTCCATTAGAGTGTAACCCATGCACTTATTGTTGGATGCGAGGTCATGTAATCCCACAAGAAGCCACGTTCTTTTAATATGCTTGTATTTGGAGCTACAAAGGTTTTGCCCTCTGGAGAGGTTACGAGAGGACAATAGTGAAGCTTGGTTGCACAAGTACTATGATGGAAACCTAGACAAAGATATGCAAAAGATGGTGCAATCTGGTTCAACATATTTCGATGATCCATTGCACATTGATGGAGGTCCAATAACTCAGGCTAAAGCTAAAAGGATTAAGAAAGCTATTAATGGACTGATGAAAGATGTTTAGGCTAAACAAGCAACAACAGAAGCTAACCTCAGCTTGGAGAGATAAATCAGCCCCATAGTTGTTTATTTGGCCTAATTAGAAGACTAGGTTTTTTTTAATGACTTCAAGGAGATTTCTAATTGATTTGGGCTGCCTAAAAGTTTACTTTCTATATTTAACTTTAGGAATCAGATTTGAAAGATTACAGTTGTGATTTGCATCATATTTTAGGGTTAATTTGTTATCTATTAAGTGTTAAGGTGAGTGTCTAGTGAGTATTTAGGTCAGAATTGGGTTAATTTATGTGTTTAAGTGTTTTTATAGGTTAGTATAAGTCTTTAAGCTTAAATGTTATGTTTTTAAGGTACCTTAATGTGTTTTTTAGTGTTTTAGGGCCAATATCAAAGAACGGAGGAGTTTCAAAGACTTTCGGGCTAAAACCACGACCCACGATCACGTAGCACAATAGGCCACAATCGTGACAGAGACTTGTGAACCAAACCACAATGACATGATCATGAAAGAAAGAGTCTATCACAGACCACAATCAGGCAAACACTCAAATTAGAGAAAAAGTCATATTTCGAGGGATTTTTTTAGACCGTTTTGACCACGGAAGAACTCTAGGGCTACCAAGGTATTTAAGGAACATAAAACACAGAAAAAGGAGCTTTTGCATCAACCATAATCCTGAACCCTAGAGAGAGCTTTATCGAGAGATTTAAGGAAGGAACAAAGGAAGAGAGACATGGAGAAGAAGGCTACATGAAGTACTTCCCAGAATAGGAGGTTTCCTGTTGTTGCTGCCTCCGCCATTACGCTCCAATCGTATTTTTTGATTCATTTTCAATTTTATTAATGTATAAAATTGAAATAGTCGTTGAGAATAGGATTTGTTGAATGTTGATATTTATCTAAACTCAACTTCGAGAATTTTATTCTTGATATTAATGAAATTTGATTTATTGCATTTTTATTGAGTTATTTGTGATTCAAATTCTACAATTCATAATTTAGTCATAAAATGAGAGGGTAAACTGATTAAAAATCATTAAATTATGCTAAAGAGAGTTAGGTAGTTTAATAGATTAAGAATTGAATCAAACTAGTAAAATTGTGTAACGAGAGATCGTGCATAGGTTTCCAGTAGTTATTGGATAATTTCAGAACTAATTTAGGTTTTGATTAAATTGTCAATCGAGAGGCTGCAATTCCATAATCTAATTAGGGTTAAAGATTATAAGTCGAGAGAGAGCAATCCACCCTAGGACTGTCCAGATCCAGTAATTCAATAATTTCATAATCAATTAGGTTTTCATTAAAGTCGGATAAAATCCCCTTTCTCTCTATTGGTAGTTCTTAGGTTGATTCTTGATTTGGTTTTGCAAATTACTATCTTGTTTATATATCTGAATTTGATTATTGAGACTGATTGCTTGATTTAATAATTTTCTGTTTAGTTTTGTTCTTTCAATTATTACAATTTGAGTTCAACCTTAGATTTTAGGATTAGATTAGACCTCCTCGTGGGATCGACACCTTAGGTACTACATAAATGACCCATACACTTGCAATATTATCGAGGTTAAAATATTAAAACTTACCATATTAAAACCATCAATCAAGTTTTTGGCGTCATTGTCGGGGAGGCGATAGTTTAGTTCTATAATTTAAGGCGCTAGTTTAGATTAGTTTTAATTTTTATTTTTGTTATTTATTTTTATTTCAGAAATCATGCTCTTGCATGAACACAAGAGTCGCGATGTGTAGTGAAAACTTTAGATTTGGGTGTCACAAGATTAGGACAAATCCTTAAGAAAGCTAGATGAGAAGAAGAAGGAGAGATTGGAAAATCAACAATGGCTTAGGAGTTTTAAAGACAATAATAGAGGACCCTCATGGACTTTATGAGACTGGGGATTAACACGGTGAACCAAGGAGTAGCTAGGCCGCCTATGCAAGAAGCATAATTCGAGATTAAACCAACACTTCTCAATATACTTCAGCCGAATGTGCAATTATATGGATTAGCAAACGAGGACCAGAATGCACATATAGTTAATTTTCTCGAGATCTGTGATACTTTCCTATATCATCAAATGTCAGAAGATGCAATCAAAATTCAATTGTTTCAATTTACACTTAGAGAAGGTTTAGTACCATTCCCTTAGCCCAGCCAACATCACGATGTGAGATCAGCTTGTGCGTGCCTTCTTGGATAAGTATTTCCTGTTGATAAAGACTGTTACGATTATAAAGGAAATCACAAATTTTCAACAAGGTGATGGGGAATCATTCTACAAAGCATGGGAGAAATATAAGGATTTATGAAGCAAGTGTCCACACTACAACCTACCCATGGAATTCATCTTGCAAAAGTTCTACAATAGAATTAACCCACCGATGAGAGGCACGATTGACGTAGCTTCAGGAGGATCTCTAATGTGGAAGACAGTGGATGAAGTAGAAGAGCTGATTAAGGAGATGACGAGCAATAGTTGCTTATGGACAAATGAGCGGGGTAGGCAACCTGCTACCTTCAGAGAGTATAAAGGAATTGTCACGGTCAATCAAATGACTGAAATGCAAGCGAAGATCGATAACTTGATGCGACTGATCAATAGCATGAACTAGTTGTCCTTAGCTTAGGTGAAGGTCATACAACTGAGGTGTGAGCTTTATGGATAGAGGGACCATGATATTGTAAAATACTATTTAATAAAGGAGAATGATCAGAAGTAAGTACACTATATGGGGGCGCAATATAGACGAGGAGGGGCTAATAATCCCTACTCCAACACCTATAAGCCTAGGTGGAAGAACTACCATAACTTCTCCTAGACAAACAATACTGAAGGACAGTTTAGGCCACAAGGACAATTAGGCTTTCAACAAGATAAAGCGAGCTCGATGGAATCGAAGTTGGACAAGATTTTGGATAAGATCGGAGACGTGGAGGATGCACATAGGAGGCTCAAAAGTAGATTTGAGCAAGTAACAAACAACTATGCTTCTTCTATATACAATCTGGAAGTCTAAGTTGGCCAATTAGCAGAGGCAATGTCTACTCGAAATGCTAGAATCTTTCCAAGCAATGCCGAGTCTAATCTAAAAGAAAGGATCATAGTAATCAGTCAGACCTAGGATAAGGAACTTGATCAGGTAAAGGAAGAAGGAGAGAAAGGAGAAGGTCATGTAATGAAAGAAGACCTTCTATGTGAGCCCATGATCAAGTCAACTAAGGCAAATCGACGTGTATTTCCATTCCCTATTTTGGTGTAACAGAAGTTATATGAAAAAAAAGACAGGGAGGAAATTACACGAGATTGAATCAAACAAGGTCAAGGAAGTGACGGAACAATTACAGATGGAGCTCACATTAAAAGGAATATGTCAAGAAGAAGGTTAAAGAACTAATATCAGAAGAAAATCTCAACATCGCACATAAGAAGGAAGAACTAGGGGACTTTTTCATACCCTGCAGTATCAACAGAGCCATCATAGATAGGGCATTCGTGAACTTAGGACCAAGTATCAACATGATGCCCTAATAGGAGCAAGCATCAACATGATGCCTTACACCTTCAGTTAAAAGCTGGGGTTAAGAGAGTTAGTACCCACTAAGTTTTTGGTAAAGACGGCTGACAGAATAGTTCATCAACCGAATTGGATCATAAAGGATGTGCAAGTAAAATTTGATAAATATACCTTTCCCATATACTTCTACATGTTAGACATTGGAGAAAATGTGGAAACCACCCCGATAGTTCTTGGACGACCATTTTTGGCCATTGCACATTCAATCATTGACATTGATGGGGGAAAATTAACTATGAGGATAGGAAAAGAGCAATTAACCTTCAAGGTATCTAAGAAAGATTACGGATCTCTTTTACCTCCAGCAGATATCAAGGCACCCGAACCTTAAGGAGAATGGGAGGACATCGAGGATCCTACGAATATATTCACGAAGAAGCACTCAGGAAGAAGAAGGTGACGAAAACAAAATTGTAAGGAAGGTGGGAACTGTAGCATGGTAGCCAAAGTGCAAACTTTGAGATTAATGACTACACTACCATTACGACCTATATTCGAACCACTGTAAGCTTAAAAGAGTGTTGAGCTATTGACGTTAAAAGAAGTGCCGTATGGGAGGCAACCCATGGAAAATTATTTCCTTTGATTGTTTTAATTAGAACATTTGAGTTTCGTAGTTTGGAGTACTCTTGTTTTCAAATAAACTCAAGAAATAATAAGAGTTCAAAATAAAGTGGATGATTTATCAAGCAAGTAAAACAGAGGTGAAAAGGGCCATAAAAGAATTCAGAAGTGAAATTGAAATTTTACGAAAAGAACAAAAGATGAAAAATCAAGAAGTGGTGGAAAACTGCAGGCCACGATCATAGCCTGATCGTGGATTGCGGTTGGGCAGGAAAGGGAGGACACGTTTTTAAAGGGCAAGTTTTACCATTTTATCCTTTTAACCACCTATATATTTAGTTCTAACTTTACTTTCATTTTCATTTTATCTCTCTAGACTTCAAGTCTACAAAATCTCTCACATCTCTTTACAAATTTTCAACCCTCTTAATTTTCTTCCAAATTTTACTCAATTCTTAAGAAATATGCCGCGCATTATACAGTCCACTAGAAGAAAGCAATTAAGACGAAATCAAGTTGCAGGACATGGGAGAAGAAACCGAGCAGCAGACTTTGGCGCGCCCTTCCCAATCTACATAGAGGAGGAAGATACTCGTTTCCAATCTTTGAATGCTAGACAAATAGTAGTTCTCAAATACTTTGATTTTGAAACACTCAATAGGCTAGAGTTGCGCTAGAGAGTAGAAAATTTAACTGAAAGAATCCAGTGGGCCCAATTTATACTGTTCCAAATTCCTGTTTATCAGGAGCTCACTTTGGAATTTTTCACTTCCTTGTCCTATGACCTTAGGAACCCCAAGGAAATATGGTTTAGGCTAAGAGGAAGGGCTTGTAAACTAAATGTAGAAATCATGTGTGATATTTGTGGGTTCCCCGAATCCTCCATCATTGATCAGCATGATGATTTTTATCCCTCTAGATATTGGAATGAACTCACTAGAGTAGAGCAATTTCCTACCAAGAATGCTCATAATAACATAATAAGGTCCCACGAACACTTGTTGCTGCACAAATTTATGTGACAGTTGGTTTTTAACAAAACAGAAACCAACAAGTGTTCTACAAAGGAACTATTTATGTTGTGATACATAGACCACAACATTCCAGTGTGCACATCGACACATATTCCAAACGTTATAGTTGCAGCTCCAAGAAAAAGGAGCAACAATCTAGGTATGGGGTACCTAGTTTCTACCATAGCTGAATATTATGGCATGGATCATAGTGGGTTAACGGTCCACCTCCCTGACTTCCTAAACCATCACCATTTATGGTGGGTTGAAATCCTTAAGTCCCACAATATGGAACTTAGGGATATTAACCAGAAGACACATTTTAAGATTAGGAGCAGTCAGGTGAGCTTGGGTTTAGTGCCACATAAGCAGGCAAAAGAGGACTCAACCAATGAAAAATCTAAGGAAGATGAAGAACAAAGTTGGAGGAAAGTTCTGGATGTAATCTCTGAAACCAACAAGACACTTGCAGAGAACACCAGAACGATGAACAAAATGGCGTGGACACAACGACGCTAGAGTCATCAGTATTTCGAGTCTCAGGGCATTCAATTGCCGCCTTTGATACCATCACCACCTCCATGAGATTTTTGTTTAACCTAATTTTTCTTTTTCAAATTAGCCTTCAGTTTTGCTTTTATGTTTATTCTATTCATATGTTTGTTGTTTCCTTATCACAATGAGAAAAATTTGTTGTTCAAGTGTACGGAGGGGTTATGTGTTTTGCTTTTGAATGCGATTTTGCATATTGTATGATAGTTTTTAGGTTGCATTTTGTGAATTGTTTGAATATGTCAATGACATAGATGGACTGAAATTTATCTAATTTTGAACATAATCTATTAAGTTGTGAATAATCATTAACTCACAAAATTAGTGAATCGGGATTCTTTGGATGAATATAAAACATAATTAGAATTTATTGTAAGTTTAGCACCCTGTAAATTACCATACTCATTCATAATTTGAGGCCTTTCAACTTAAGTAGCTTTACTAGTATTTTTCATGGAACGAATGGCTAAAACAATATGGTAGGTGATGATAAAATAAATAAATAAATATTTTTTAAATAAATAACTATTCTGCTGACCTTTGGGTTATGAATAGGGCTAGTAGCCAGCTGAAAATATGATATAGCTGAGTAATTGGATCGACATGCATCACAAATATGTGTCTTCGCTTAAAAAAAGCTATAATGACATTTCAACCAAGCTATTTAACAAAAATGACTTAGTCGAGTAACCAGATCAACATTTATCCCCAATGTTTACCTCCGAGTAAAGGACTAAGTCCTTATTGAAAAAAAATATGTGTTCTTAATCAAAACCTACAAAAATTGTAACAGGTTGAATTTTTATGAAAATGTACATAGGAATAGTTACAAAGTATAAATGAACAAAGAATTATTAATGTATGTGTGCAATTGAAAAGGGTAAATAAATTAACACTTGGATCTCGATTAATCTATATATTTTGTTCAAAGCCCCTAGACACAAATTTTGCACGTTAATGGTTTGATATAATTTGAATGATTGTGTTCAAGATTAAATTTATTTCATGAAGTTAAAGTCATTGCCCCATTGTTGCATTGTATGTTGTGTGTTTGTTATGTGTTTGTTGTTTTGTTTGCTTGAGAACAAGGAAACGTTTAAGTGTGCGAATGTTGATAGTTGTGATTTGCATCATGTTTTAGGGTTAAATTTGTTATGTATTAAGTGTTAAGGTGAGTGTTTAGTTTGTATTTAGGTGAGAATTGCGTTAATTTATGTGTTTATGTGTTTTTATAGGTTAGTATAAGTCTTTGAACTTAAATGTTATGTTTTTGAGGTACCTTGATGTGTTTGTTAGTGTTTTAAGGCCAACATCGAAGAATGGAGGAGTTTTGGAGACTTTTGGGCCGAAACCATGGCCCCCGAGCGTGGCACAATAGGCCACGATCGTGACCAAGACTTGAGAACTAGATCACGATCATGGCCTAAGGGACACGATCATGACAGAAAGACTCTATCATAGGCCACAATCGTGATAGAGAGGTTAGATGCTAGCCACAATCATAGCAGGTAGGACCACGATCATGGCCTACATTAAGTAGACACGCAAATTAGAGAAAAAGTCAAATTTCAAGGGATTTTTCAGACTGTTTCAACCCCGGAAGAACTTTAGGGATGCCAAGGTATTTAAGGAATATAAAGAACAGAAGAAGGAGCTTTTGCATCAGCCACAATCCCAAACCCATAGAGAGAGCTTTATCAAGAGATTTGAGGAAGAAACGAAGGAAGAGAGACACAAAGAAGAAGCCTATGAAAAGTACTTCCCAGAACAGGAGGTTTCTCGTTATTGATATCTGTGCTATTCCGTACCAATCATATTTTCCTATTTATTTTCAATTTTATTGATGTATAGAATTAAGGTAGTTGTTGAGAATAGGATTTGTTGAATGTTGATATTTGTCTAAATTCACCTTCAGGAGCTTTATTCTTGCTATTAATGAAATTCGATTTAATGCATTTTTATTAAGTTATTTGTGATTCAAATTCTACACTTTATAATTCGGTTATAAACTAACGGTGAACTGAGTGACAATCATTAAATTGCACTAAAGAGAGTTAGGTAGTTTAATAGATTAAAAATTGAATCAAACTAGTAAAATTGTGCAACAAGAGATCATGCGTAGTATTTCCGTAGGTTATTGGTCAATTTTAGAACTAATTTAGGTTTTGGTTAAATTGTTAATCGAGAGGTTGCAATTCCATAATCTAATTAGGGTTTTTTAATTAAGGTTAAAGATTATAACTCGAGAGAGTAATCCACCCTCGGACCATCTAGACCCGATAATTCAATAATTTCATAATTAATTAGGTTTTTATTAAAGTCAGATAAAATCCTCTTTCTCTCTATTGGTAGTTCCTAGGTTGATTCTTGATTTGGTTGTGCAAATTGCTATCTTGTTTATATTTTTGAATTTGATTATTGAGATTGATTGCTTGATTTAATAATTTTCTGTTTAGCTTTGTTCTTTCAATTGTTGCAATTTGAGTTCAACCTTAGATTTTAGGATTACATCAGACCTCCTCATGGGATCGACACCTTAGGTACTATGTGAACGACCCACGCACTTGCGATATTATCAAGGTTAAAGTATTAAAACTTACCATGTTGAAATCGTCGATCAAAGGATTTTCCTATCTCTTAGGGATTTCCTTTCTGTTAGGAATAAATCATTATTAGAAGATTGACTAGGGTTTTCTTTAGCCTATAAAATTGTTATCTTTGTATAAGAAGTCATACGGGAATTGGTTTTATGTTTTTTTTTTTTGGTGAGATTATTCACTTTGTTGGTTCTTCATTGTACTTAGAACTTATCAAGGTTATTCGTTATGGCGTTCATCTAACTTATCACTCTTAATCTCTTCTTTCCTAGTGTTTAGCGTCAATATGCTTCTTTTTAATTTTGGTTCATGTTTCTTTAATATTATTCAAGGTTTTTCTCAAAAACAAAACTAATTTAGCTTTTCTAGAAATTCCTCTTAACAACTTGTTCGTGGGTTCCTAGATCTCGATTTACAGGGTTCACATCAATTGGTATCAGAGCTTAGGTTACTCTAAATCAGTTTGGTGCATATTACTTATTTTGTTTCAAGATTCTTATTGCTTTTATTGGTTTCTTCCATACACATTTCTTGCAAATCTTGAAATCTGGTTGTTTTCTTCCATACAGGTTTCTTGCAAATCTTGATCGTTTTCTTCCATACATGTTTCTTGCAAATCTTGCAAATCTGTTTCATAGATGTTTCTTGTAAATCTTGTAAATCTAGTTGTTTTTCTTATCGCAATCTTTTGTTTTATATCCTTCTCAAACTTTGCAAATGTAATCATCGTGTTAGTTTTCTAAATTGATTGCTCTTTTTTATTATTTCATATATGTTCCTTCTTACTTCTTTTGATTGCCTCAGTTTTGATTTGTTAAAAAAAGAAAATAAATGAAAACAAGTCAAAAAAAAGAAAAGAAAAGAAAATAAGACAAAAAAATGACATAGAAGAAAGGAAAAAAGAAGAAAATAATGGAGGCTTAGTTTTGCAAAAAAAAGGGCAAATTTAAGTTGAGCAAAAGGGAAGTACTTGATTTGCTTATTCCTATCTAAAATTTGAAATTAGTTTTTTTCTTGATTCATCTTTTTTTGTTTGCTATCTTGTCCAATTTCATTATTTAAGCTCTTACCCTTGTCCTAATTACTTTGCTCCTTAATCTAGTTGAGTTCTTTGGATATGTTGAGTGTGAATTGCAAGGTATTCGCTTTTGATCAAAGTTTCTTTAGCTCCTTGAAGACATAATTTAAGTGAATTAAGTGGTTACTCTAAGGTCAAAAAGGTAAAACTTGCTACTATTGAGTTTACTAACTATGTTATTGTTTGGTGGGATCAACTTGTTTTGACTAGGAGACGAAATCGTGAGAGGCCAATTGAAACTTGGGAGGAGATGAAGGCTATTATAAGGAGAAGATTCATTGTATCTTATTACCATAGGCACTTGTACCAGCAGTTGGAAGGCCTAACCTATATCTAAGAGTATGGAGGAGTACCATAAGGAGATGGAGATAGCAATGATTAAGGCTAATGTGGAGGAGGACTGAGAGGCGGCCATGACACAATTTTTGCATGGCTTAAATTGAGAAATTGCAAATATGATAGAGTTGCAACATTATATGGAGTTGGAGAACATGGTATATATGGCCATAAAGACTCAAAGAACAACGATCATTACAGATTGGACAAAATTTGAGTTCTTCCTCTTGGAAACCGAATTGGAGCAAGAAGGATGATAAAGTTGATCTTAAGAACAAATTTGAATAATCTAAAAGTAAGGATGCTAGTTCTAGCCTAGATAAAGGTAATTCTAACTCCCAAACCTCTAGAAATAGAGATATTAAATGTTTTAAGTGTTTGGGATAAGGACACATTGCATCCCAGAGCCTAAATAAGTGAGTGATGATTTTGAGAGGAGATGGTGATGTTAAGACCGAAGGTTAATCTGATGATGATTGCATACTAAAATCAGAGGGGAGTGATGATGAAGAAGTGAGTGATGATTTTGAGAGGAGATGGTGATGTTAAGACCGAAGGTTAATCTGATGATGATTGCATACTAAAATC
>JAOSBN010000009.1:5572569-5585726 GCA_027563595.1 Erythroxylum suave
TACCCCCGGACCCAACAGAGATGTTTATGGGAAAGGAAATATGATAAAAGTAAAGGGATTTAAAGTTTTCAAATTGTGAGTTGATAAGGGGCTCTTTGGCTTAAGTGAGATCACGGGTTCGAATCTTTCTCATATATGCAGCCGTTTAAAATTTAATATCAGAATTTTATCTCTCGCAAGGGACTTACTTAACCTTCTCATATATGCAACCGTTTAAAACTTGATATCAGAATTTTATCTCTCGTAAGGGACTTACCTAATTCGAGTGGAGATTAGTCTGGGTGTGGATAGCTTAAAAGTATCTTCCCATAATTAGGATCCACTTAGAATACTTCGTGGGCAATCAAAAAAAAAAGTTTTCAAATCAAACCTAACGTTTTCAAAACATTGATAAGAGATCCTAAATAGATAATAATTTGATAAGATTAATTACGTATAAGTTAAATGATATGTCACTTAATGCTAACATAGCATTTTTTATGTTTGTAAATAAAAATATACCCCACTATTACATAATTTAAATTTAAATTAATAAGAAAGTAGGCCTTATAGTCATGTAATAACGAGGCCGTTGTCCATACATTTCAATCAGTAAGTCTCACTTATAACATAACAATACAGTCCACAGTTATATATTTTAGACATTGGGCCCCATTTGTCATATGATAGTGAGGCCTGCTCTTACTTAAAAAATAAAAAAATCATATTAGTATTAATGTAACGATTAACTGATGAGAAGTTAATCTTGTTAAATTTTTCGTTCACTTATATTCTGCTTTGAATGTTTTAAAAATGATAGGGTTTAATGTTAACAATTATGAAAATGATAGGGTTTAATATTAACAATTTGAAACATTAATATCTATTCAATATTTTGTTATAAACGATAAGATTCAAAACATACTTTTAGCCTTTATTTTAAGCATTATGAAATGTTAGGGTTCAGCTCGGTAAAGTATATTAAAGTCTAAAGTACACTTTTGGCCAACTTTATAACTAAATAGAATTTCTCTTATCCAACTCCAAGTTTTACTTATAAAAATGAGTTTATTTGTTGGTATTTTGTTTTCCTTCTCCCTCCATAAAACATATATGAAGTAGTTAAAGGCAATTTTAAACATATTTAGGTGTTGTGTTGTGATATATCTCAATTTACTTGGTTATCCTAGTGTTATCTCAATTTGTAGCTAGACATAAGAAGTTGCATCTATTTTTCACCTATTTTCATAGCTTAACAAAAAAATTAACACTCAAAAAATACATGGGAAGATACTTTCTACTTGTTGGTGTAGCTCCCAAGCTAAATAAGAATTCTCTTCAATTATGTTCTTAGTCTTGAGCCTCTTAGCTACTAACCATAAGATGACGAGTTTTAACTAAATTAAAACTTGAATGGGCTAATTTTGCCCATCTAACTCTTTGCTAGCACTTACTAGCAAGTATAGGAATGATTTATTAGCATACTTTCCTAACTTGCGCCTATGCCATATAGTGTAGCCTAATTTATTTGTATTAGGCCTACAGTTAGGGAGATTATCTATATTAATAGAGAAGCTCGCTAGTTGCATTGCCAGTGATCACCTTGAATGATTTCCTTAATCCTTGCACTTGTAGATGGCAAGTGTTTGATTATGAACAACTTTAGTAATTTCTGCAATGTTCCTAGAATACTCTAATTATCAGGACTACATATAATAGCCATTTTTAACCATTACTTCGAACTCTTGCCTTGAGTCCCTTATTCTTAGCATCTAGTTTTAGGTTTGTAAATTCCCCAGTTCTTCTGACAAGTTCCAAAACTTGGCTTTTAAATGTTGGGAGTACATCTATCTTATCCATGTGGATTCCTTGTTATTAAATACCAGATCCTCTTGATGATTAGCATTTTGTTTATGACAGATTCTAATAAACATCAATCCTTTTCCTTGTTTTACAAAATAAATATTTGACCATTTCACCTTTGATGATTTCCTTTTGCTTGCATTTTTAAACCTAAGCAAATTCTTTGTTATCTTCTTAGTAGTTTTAACTAAATTCCTTTGTAGCGTAAGTTGAGATCTCTAATAGTTATGTATATTGTTAAGGACAGTGATTACATGCTACATTCTTCCTACATAAGATGGGATCGTACTCTACCAGCTGCTAAATTTCTTATTGATTGGATCAAATAAAGGTTGATATTCCCTAAATGATGGCTCTTTGTAGTAATTAGTATACCAAGATAATTGAATAAGGCTTGCCGAATTTGATAGCCAGATATTCTATCTAGTTCCTTTTACAAGCTTAAAGGCCCTATAGATACAAAAAGGCTCTCTTTTAGATTGGTTAATGTTAAGACCAAGCATATCTTGAAAGTTTACAAGGATTTTATGGAGATTTCAATTAAATGAGCATTACCTCCATATAGAAACAATAAATTATAATTAAATGCAATAAAAAACTTCACTTAACTTTATATTATGAGAGATGAACAAGTGTTAACTTCACCACAACACGGTTTGACACATGAATTTGTGCATCAACCAGTGTTCATGCCCCCTAATGATGTTGTTGTGTGCATTCTTAGCATCAAAATGTTCTAACCCAGTTAGTTCAGTCCAGTAGGGGGCGATATGGAAATCATCGTGTTAATCCACTACGGACGACTCGGGGAAACCACAAATTTCATATAAGGTTTCATAATCAAGCCCATAAGGTTGTCCCCACAACCTAAATCACAATTCCCTTGGTTTGTTGGATTCGTACTAAAAGGATGTAAAAAATTCTAATATAAGTTCTTTGTAAACTAGGAATTGAAATCGAATGAATTGACCCCATTGAATTTTCTCTGCTAAACTTTCGCACTTATCTCGCAATTCTAATCTATCTAAACTTTCAAAATGAAAATACGTTCGAACCATAATTTGTTTATTGCGAAGAGAATGAAAATGGGTACCTTCCTCATTCGAGAAGATTGAGAAAGGTGCTTTGTAATCGATTGCCCTGTTCCTTTTCCATTGTCTTGAGACTTAGTTTTGCCCCGCTGATTGATCATGCTTTACTGTTTGCTTAATGCACGGCATACTGGCTTGCAAGTTGGTAGAAGTTGGAAGAAATTGGAAGTTTGAAATTTGGGTAGAGAGAAGTGAGAGTGTTTGGAGGTTTAAAGCTTAGAGAGATAAAATAAAAATGAAAGTGAGTGAAAAAGTGAAAATAAAAATGAATATATAGGTGATTAGAGGGTAAAATGGTAAATTTTGATAATGACAGTCACATGTCCCCCCTTTTTTTACCTGGCCGCACCTACACTTTTTTCACCAATATTTTTTTTATTTGTACTTCTCGGCTTTCTGAAATCACTTCTAAACTCTTTATGGCCCTTTCACTTTGTTTGCATACTTCATCGGTTATCAAATTCATGTTGAAGTCCTATGCCTTCTCGATTTTATTTGGAAACAAAATATCCTAACTATGGAATTCAAACTATCTAGAAAACTCAAGTGAAATAATATTCCATGGATCGCCTCCCATGCAACGCTTCTTTCAATGTCAATAGCTTGACACTCTTCTTTGCTCACGATGGTTCAAATGAATGTTGCAATGGTAATGCTGTCATTGATTTGACAATTTGCACATGAGCTACCATGCTTTAGATTCCACCTTCCTTGTGATTCGTCTTTCTTCGACTTCTTCTACGCGATCGTTTCTTTCTGAATATATTCCCAAGATCCTTAACATCTTCCTATTGTCCTTGAGGTTCGGTTTCCTTGATTTTAGTTGGAGATAAAGGAGAACTGTTGTCTTTCTTTAACACTTTGAAAGTTATTTGCTACTTTCCTACCTTTTGAGTTAGTTCACCCTCATCAACATCAATTGTTAAGCAAGCAGTGGCCAGGAACGGTCGTCCAAGGACCATAGGGGTTTCCATATCTTCTCCAATATAGAAGTCTGTGGGAAAGGTAAATTTATCAATTTGTACTTACATATCCTTAATAATCCCCTTCAGTTGATGAACTGTTCTGTTGGTCATCTTTACTACCATCTTTGTGGGTTATAACTCTCCTAACCCTAACTTTTAACTAGGTATAAGGAATCATATTGATACTCGATCCTAAATCCACGAATGCCCTGTCTATGTTGACTCCATTGATAATGCAAAGGATGTAAAAGTCCCTTGGGTTGTCTTTCTTCTGTTCTATGTTAGGGTTTTCTTCAACTATTCACTCCTTAACCTTCTTCTTGATTGATTCCTTTAGTGTGAGCCTAGTTTGTAGATGTTCTGCTATATCCTTAACTTTGATTGATTCCACCTCTTTAAATTCCTCGTTACCCTACTTGAAATTAACTTTTGCTAAGCTAGAATAGGGTATGGAATTTTCGGTCGAGGTTTCTTGATTAGCTCAATTACGAGCCCACTTGGAAGGAATTCTATAATTACTTGTCCTTTTTCTTTATCTCCGTCTTCCTTCTCATGTTCAAGTTTCTTTTCTTAGGTCTGAGTGATGGCCATGATCCATTCCTTTGGGTTAGACTCAGTATTGCTTAGAAGGGTTTTTATACTCCAAGTAGATATTACCTCCATTAGTTGACCTACTTCGACCTCCAGATTGTATATTGAAGAGGCATGGTTCTTGGTGACTTGCTCGAATTTGCTTTCAAGCCTCCTATGTGCATCCTTCGTGCCTCTAATTTTATCTAAAATTTTATCCAACATGGATTCCATTCAGCTTGGTTTATCTTATTGGAAGTCTGATTGTCCTTAAGGTTTAAGATGTCCTCTAGCATTGTTTGTCTAAGAGAAGTTAGGGTGATTCTTCCTCCCAGGGTTATAGGTGTTAAAGTAGGGATTATTGCCCTCTCCTCGTCCATATTGAGCTCCCATATAATTCACTTGCTTTGGATCACTTTCCTTCATCAAGAAATAGTCCACTGTATCATATGATCTATTTGTCCATAGAGTTCACACTTAAGTTGCATGGTTTTCACTGGAGCTGACGACGAAGCCTTCATGTTGTTGAGCTATCGAATCATGTTATCAAATTTAGTTTGCATTTATGTCATTTGATCAGCAACTACAATTTCTTTTTGTTCACGGAATGTAATAGTTTTCCTACTCCGCTCGTTCGTCCATAGATGGCTATTACTTGCCATCTCCTCTATTAACTCTTCCGCTTCATCAACTGTCTTTCTCATCAGTGATCCTCCTGAAACTGGGTCAATCGTGCCTCTCGTAAGTAAGGTTACTCCTTTATAGAATGTTTGTAATAAGAATTCCTTAGGTAAGTCATGGTGTGGGCATTTCCGTTGCAAATCCTTATTTCTTTCCAACACTTCATAGACCAATTTCCCGTCACTTTGCTGAAAGTTGGTAATTTCCTTACTGATCTTAATGGTCTTAGTCAGGGGAAAATATTTGGCTAAGAAAGCACAAATTAGTTGATCTTAAGTCATGACATTGGTTGGGTTGAGGGAATGATACCAAGCTTTTGCTCTATCTCTAAGAGTAATGGGAAAGAGCCTAATTCTAACTGCATCATCCGAAATCTAATGGTACATAAAGGTATCATGGATTTCAAAGAAGTTCACTGTACGTGCGCTGGGATCTTTGTTTGTTAGTCTATAAAATTGCACATTATGTTGAAGTATAATTAGGAAGGCTGGTTTGATTTCAAATGATGCTGTTTATACGGGTGGCCTAGCTACCTCTTGGTTAGGTGCATTGAACCGTGGTCTCATAATGTCTATAAGGGTTTGTTGTTGACATTCTTGGTTCACTTTGTGGTCCAAATTTTGCTAAAATTCCTTGGTAATTGTTGATTTCGCGATTTCTTCTCCTTCTTCACGCCGAGCTTTCCTAATAGTTCATTATAGTCGAGTGATGTCTAAATCTACAATTTCAATACCTGACTCGAACCTCTTGTGACTCTTGTGTTAATGTAAGAGCATGATTTCACAAGTAGAAAAGAAAGAATGAAAAGAAAAATTAAAAACTAACTAAATGCCTTAAACAATAGAACTAAATTAATCGCCTTCTCGACAACGACGCCAAAAAACTTGATCGTGGTTTTCCAATGTGTGTATGTTCTAATTAATAACCTCGATATTTTGCAAGCATATGGGTCATTCATGTAGTACCTAAGGTGTCGATCCCATAAGAAGGGATAATCTAATCCTAAAATCTAACGCCAAAACAATTCGCAGTAATTCAAAATGTAATAAACTAAGGCAAGAATTTAATTCAATCACTTAACTCAACTCCAAGAATCAATTACGAAAATATTAACAAAGTAGCAGTTGCAGCAAACACTTAAAAATCAACCTAAAGGAACTATTAATTAAGAGAAAGGGGAATTTTTACCTATCTTTGACATTACCCTAATCGATTATGAATTATTGGATTATTGGTCCTAGATGATCCTAGGGTTGATTACTCTCTCTCGAGTTATAACCATTAACCCTACATTATAAACTCTAATTAGATTATGAAAAATTTCCATTTCTCAAATAATAATCTATCCAAAACTCTAATTAGATTTGGAGTTGTCCAATAAATTGTCAGGAACTTATGTAAGATCTCTTTTCACACAATTACCGATTTGATTAATTTTTCATTCTTATGACATCACGTAACTCTTGTTAGCCCAACTATATTTTTTTATTTGATTCACCCTCTCATTCTATTTCCAAATTATGTACTCACAGAAATCAATTACAATAAATCCAAAAAACATAAAACAATAAGATTTTATTAAATCAAAGATTAAAAAAAACCCCAAGGTGAGTATACAATATCTCAACATTCATAATCATATCATCAAATTGCTATTCCCAATCTATACAATAATAAAAATGGAAAATAACAAGAAATACGATTCCAAACAAAGATTGGAAGCAGCGATGTTAGGAAGCTCCAAATCCGAGAAGTACATCAATGTCGGCTTTATCTCCACTTCTTTCTTCTTTCTTCTCTTTCTCAATCTTTCAACAATTCTCTCTAAAGTTTCTCTCTAAAGTGGCTAATGCAAAATCTTCTTCATCTTCTTTGTTCTTTATATACCTTTTGTGTTCTAGGTAGCCCTAGGGTTTTTCCTGAGTCTGAAAGGTCCAAATATTCTCTCGAAACTTGACATTTTTGAGTGTCTGCGCATCTACCTGATGCAGGCGACAATCGTGGGCTACATCTGAGCTTTCTGTCACGATCGTGGCAATCAAGCTATGATCGTGTGTTGTGTCCTAGGCTTTTTTCACGATATGGGCCATGATCGTGGACTGACTCTAGTGCTTCTATCACAATCGTGGCCTATTGTGCCATGATCGTGGGCCATTGTTTCAGCTCGGGTGTCTTCGAAACTTCTCTGTTCTTTAATGTTGATCTTGAAACACTAACAAACACATCAAGGTACCTCAAAGATATAATAATTAAGCTCAAAGACGTAATAATTGAGGTCAAAGACTTGTACTAACCCATAAAAACACTTAAACACAATTAATTAACAAACTAACGCAATTCAAGCCTAAACACATACTAAACGATTAAGTTAACACTTAAATACATATCAAACTATGCCCTAAAATATGATGCAATTCACACTTATCATTGTGTGTATAAACTTTAACATAAACTCTTAATAGAATGTGTTATAATAATCGAAGAAGTCAAACCACCTATCAAATGAAATTATTTTATACATCTCATTAATGAGATTAACCTATCTAAGAATTTCCTAATCAATAAAATAACTTGAGCTATTTAGTGCGGAAGGTTTGGTACCTCTTTTACTTACCCTTATAGTGAAATAGAGTAGCAGGTGATCTAACTATGTTCGCTCTTATGAAGAAACCTATGGATCTATTAGAGGTAGTGGTAGTGATAGTGTTAGGGGTATTTTCAGTAGCCTCTACTACCTCCTTAGAGCGTGCATCCTTGAGGCTCTTGTGTATGACAAAGAGGCAATGATGTCCACTCTACCCTTATTGGATAATAGTTTATGTATAAGTTTTTTGGGTCATCTAGGTGGTCCCTAAGTCCTTACCATAGTGTGATTCCTAAAAGAAAACATATTTGAGATTGTGAAAAAATTAAATGATATCACAAAAACGTGTAAATTTGGAGTATAGTGAAAAATAATATGTAAAGCATAAGAATAAGCCACTAAATAGAATGTAACCAACTTATAGTACCTTCATGTCATGTTTTCATTATTCATACATATTGTGACTGATTCCTACATCTTATAATGCTAAGATATTAGTCCTCTTGTCCTTTATCCCATTATGTAGCATAAAATGATCAATCCTTAATCTAACAACCTAAAAGTAATGCATAATGGATATCTAATCATTAAATATGCATAAGAAATAATTCATAGAATTTAATATTTCAAAATGCATCTAAATAATGGACATAGGGTTGTTATAGGAAAATATCTAGATGAAGTTAAGAAATTTGGTAACGAAAGCTCTAAATGTGTGTTAAAGTACCCTATGTATGACTTAGGAGATCTAAAGATAATTTATCTCTCCAAAAGATAAAAAAGGAATTGAAATTTCTACTAAAACATAGGCAAAACATGATTAGAATGAGAAAACACAGGGTGTATTTGTTGAGCAAGTTTATATATAATAAAACTCTCAATACTGCAAGTATACAAATCGTATCTTGTAGTATCAAAAGGTATCATTCCCGCCATGATTATAAACACCTAAACAATTTGATTTTAACTTTTTCTAAAGTACTAAGAAATTTATTTGAATTAAAATAAATAAAATACATTAAAACAAATAATAAAACGAAATAAGTAATCAAATAAACAAGTAAGTTGTCAATTAAATTAGGATTTGATCAATTTTAATACTTAGTGACTATTATGTCCTTATTTTATTTTCATTAATCTTGTTGATTCAATTTATGATTGATTGTAGACTTTCTAAGATTTTGATTACTCTCTCTCTAAAGATCTAATCAATTAACCCTAATTGAATTCGACATTTATAAATTTTTAATCTCAATTCACAAAACTATTCCTAACTTATTCAATTAGATCTAAAGCAATATATTAGATAATTAATTTCAAAACTAAGATCTCTCTTTGATTGATCATTAATCTAATAATTATGGGTCTATTAAATTTCCAACTCTCTTTATGCAACCTAACACTAATCACTTTGACTTATTTTTTTAATTTATTGTCAAGTATATATATAACAATTATCACAGACATTTAAGATGTATTGAAATCAACAATAATTAAAGTTCACAAAATAATTTTAGAATAATTTATTTATAATCTAGATTTAGAAATCCATAGGCATGTTATACATCATAGAAATAAAAATACACGCCAAGGATAATGAATAAAAATTGTTTGATTCCTTGATCTGGAATGTTGGAATTTCTTGAAGCTCTTTTTTTATCTCTCCATTTTGATCTACTTTGATTTGTGGTTGCTGTTGTTTTTTTGTTTTTCACATTCTTATGTAGTGCTTTAAGGTTCAGGGGTCATGTCTAGGGTTTCCCCATTTTGTTTGGTTCCAAAAATAGCCTCAAATCCTAAAAAACGTGAAAACATTCGAGCATGGAAAACCTTCGTCACGATCATGACTCACGCTGCCACAATAGTGATAGAGAGCCACATAACTCTATACACGGCTGTCATGATCATGATCCTATATAGGATCGTGGCATCCTTCAAGCTTCTGACATCATCTTTGTTCTTCGATTTCTTGATTCCCAACACTCACAAATACATCAAAGACCTCTTGAAATATAAGATTTAAATTCATTCTTTAAACCATACAAACACTAAGAACATAAACAAACATTAACAATAACATAATTATATGACTGTACACACAATAATCATCTAAGAAACACTTGAAAACAAATTAAAACGCATAAAAAATATAGTATAATTTACACTTATCATGTTAGGCCCAAGTCTCAATACTTATTTTGTGGTCACATTTCGAGAGAATTTACGTCACTTTAATAATAAATAAAAGAAAGAAGTCACGGTTGTGAGTAAAGAAGTCATAACCGTGGCAAAGGGAGAGAAGTCACGACTGTGACTTCTTAAGTGACAGTCAGTCGTGACTTAAGTTTCTCACGATCGTACATAAGCACAATTATGCAAACTTCCTTGAATAAGGTTAGTGCATGATCGTGCTTATGCATGATCGTGCACTCCCGCAAGTGGAGGGCCAGTGCACCGTCGTGCTAGTCCTGAAATTGAAGGGCCAATGCACGATCGTGCACTCCTAATGTGCATTCAGACTTGTAAAAATCATATCTCTCAATTCTAAAGTCTAAATATTATAAAATTTAGACCATTAGAAAGCTAAGAGCATAAGTTAAAACTTCTATCTAGACAACTTTATCTAGTTCAGCCTATATCAATACAGTTTAATCATTGAAAATAAAATAAAGATTTTTAATTGGGGATAGTGCTACTGCTCTATCAACACCAATGATATTATCATATAAAGGGCATATCTCTTTCGTCTATAGTCAAAAATTTCATTTGATATACCATTAGAAATCTAAAAGGATGAACTAAAATTTTTCCAAAGATTACTTCGTCCAATTTTACCTAGATTAATACAGTTTATTTATGGAAGTCAGAGTCACTAATTCTATCTCCCTTTTTCTTCTTTGCCTATTATGAGCCTTTATAGATTCCAAAAGACTCGAATCTAACAAACACTAACTGTACATACTTGACTCCCAACATAAAAATTCATTTTAAAACTATCTAAGGCCATCTAACAACATACAATTTTATTTCCAACACAATTAACAAGACAACAAGAAGAAAATTCTGAACATATACAAAAGGGAAATTCTTTAACTCTTACTTTCATTGCTTAATCAAAACAGAGTTTGCACATAGCTTTCATTACATATCAAAGGCCATATCATTAGCATAATACAAAACATATATGAATGCTCATGCTTGATATGCTTTTAAAGCTACCAAAAATAGTCGAACTAACTTAATTACAAAAGATAGATAACTTGGAGTTTGCTAAAGCTCGCAAGGATCTATTATCTGCTCGTTCTGCACCTGAGGAGTAGAAAATAATGGGGTGAGCTGCGAAGCTCAATGGCTAATACTTTTATAGTCATTGGTAACGAGCCACACACAGTCAAGCACATGTAATATATATATCTATATATATAGCACTTTAATCTTAATAATTACATTATCCACAATTCTAACTCAAAGAAACTCATAGTCAAAAATGTTATCACACAAACCATATCATATATATTTAATCATCAAAACGTAACACTCAATTATGTGTCATGCTTATCAAATCAAGATGAAATGCACAAAAATAATGGCTTAAGAGAATTCTATGAGACAAAAAGGAGAAACTGAAGTTTACACTATGAATAAAATGAGTCCGATTCTTAGGAGCAAACGTGCCACAAGTGGGCAGTCGGAAGAAGGCTTTAAGTCAACGTGCACATGACAAACAAAATAGTATCTATCTTGCCTAAACACAATCAAATTTCGATGGTTAACTCATTTCATAACATGTTCATATTTTCATACCTTTTTGCATTTTTTCTTCTTTTCATTAATACAGAACGCCGTAAAAAATTTTCAAGGCATAACATGAAAATTAATCGTGTTGCATTTTTAAAAAATCATAACAATTCAAAGTCAAGCAATTTAGCATACAAGCAAGCAAGAAATCAGCCCATCATAAAATAACTATAAACATATTACCCACCTAGAAAATAGTAAATCCAAACTCAAGTTCGCCTTTCCTCTTGCTCTTGCCTTGGATTTTCTTGATTTCCTTCAAACAACCAGCTTTCATTCAAACTAATATACAAAAAGAAAATCCACAAAGCTTTAATATCCAAAAAAGAGCTTAGACTTAATCTACTTATGGTTTATCTAAACTAGAATAACTAAGATCTAGTTGAAAATCCATAAAAATCAAAATAGGTTTCTTGGTCCTCTCCTTTCTCCCTTCATTTCTAGCTCTTAAAACTCATTTTCTCTTGTTCCTTCTCCTACAAAAGTAAGAAGAAAAGATAAAGGTTACCTAAAACTTAGCCGAATCCTCATCCTTCTTCTTCTTTCTCCTTTTTCTTTCTTTCCTTCTTCTTCTTTTATGGTTCATTTTCTCCTTCTCTTCTTTTAGTTCCTTCTACATTTTTCTTTCTTTCTTCCTTACTTTTCTAACACGTCTCTGTTCATCTTTCTCGTTACTTTTCTTAGTTATTTTAAGAAAACTTTTAATCCTTCCAAGCTTATCCTTCTACATTTAATTTAATGCCTACTTACTCCTTTCATTCTTTTAATAAATTCTAATTCCCTAGAAAAGTAAGAGAAGTCACGGTTGTGACTTCTTAAGTCACAATCGTGTTTGATAGGAGATGTCATGGTTGTGACTTCTCTAGTCACAAACGTGCTTAAGTATGGGGTCCAACATATCAACATGCCCACATTTGAAATTTTTCTTGTCCTTAGGCAAAAACAGAAAAAACAAGCACAAATAAAACACAAAAACACATAATCACACATTCGTGCCATATGAAATAATGATACAATGACATCAAATCTTATGGAATTAATTTAACCGTGAGCATCAATCATTCAAGATGTCAAGTTGACTTCCATACTTATTCAGTTTGCGGATTAATCTGCAATGACACTGTTTGTTATGGTGGAGAATGTGCATGTAAAAGGGGACAAGTTTATTATTCTTGGGATTTGGTTATGCTAGACATTGAAGAGGATCGAAAATATCCACTAATTCTTAGTATACCCTTTTTGAACACTAGAAGAGCTTCAATAAATGTCCATGAAGGCATCCTCATCCTTTTGATTAGTGAAAAATAATTAGAATTCAATATGAATAAGGTATTAAATAATTCAAAGGAGGGTAGTTTGTGTAACACCCCACTCCCGCGTAACCCGAACCCGACATCGATAGTGATATCCGGATTCGTGCCCCACGAGGGTAGCGTGCTACATCACTCAGTAAACTCAGTATCAAAATTTTCTTTTTTATAAACATTCATACGCGCGAGAAACAATAGACAATCGAACCCGTGTTAAATTTGTATACCATTCCAATCAATACAAATATTCAACAATAATTTAAAATAGTCATTCAATGTATATCAATCCATAACCAAATTGGGCCCGCTATAAATA
>JAOSBN010000009.1:5593674-5604723 GCA_027563595.1 Erythroxylum suave
GATTATTGATGCCATGTGAAGTGTTAGTGATTACTCGTAGCGCACCCTTATCGTAGGATATGTATCGGGATGACCTACGGGCTTCCCAATGTATACCCTATGGTGAGGGGGTGCTACAATAAAGCATAGATAAAAATGGTTGAACATAAATAATGCTAAGTACTAACTGTATAAAATTAATGAAATAATAAGCTTAAAAATCATCGCTTATTGCCTCGATTCCTTTTGATCGCCAAAACACAGGCTGAGAGAGGGGAGAGGGCTTTAGGAAGAATTTTAAAGATTTTATTTCATACTGAGGCTGAAGCCTTAAGCTTACATTATATAGGGAAAGAAAAGAAAAAATACAAAAGGGTAAAGGAAAAGCTAAAGTAAAAGCTAAGGTAAAAATGGAAAGAAATTCCGTTTGGTGGAAAGGAGTCAAAAGTAAGATAAGAATACGAAAGGTGGTTGGCCATTATCGGCCACTTTACAAACTCTACAATAATTACATACTGCCAAAATTAAAAAGATATATGCTTCAATCTGGATATTTGCATTTTAATCTTCAATAATAGCTTCATTTGTCAAGCTATTGTCTGTTTGTGCTAAAGTAGTTGGAGATTGGACACAGGTGTGTTTTAGATAATTGTGTAATTTTTGACAAATTGAATACTTCCAATCTGGGGATAATTCTTCGAATATTCCAGATATATGAGAAAATTGTGCCTCCATTGTTTAATGAGTTTTAATGATTCTATAGTGATTGGACTTCGATAAGTGGAAGTCATGAGTATATTTGGTCCTCTGTAATTGAGCTTGATTGATGATTTAGAAGTGATTTTTAAATACTGATTATAGATTCCTTCGATGCAATTAAGGTTGAAATGATTGATTATATCCCATGTAACTTCATGCTTCAGCGGGTCATTAATAGGTGGATACATTCCATTGCTTATTCCAATTTGGATATAAGCTATCCTTAGGACTTGAATAGTAGAATCTTTGAAATTATCAGCTTTTGTAAAGATGGGATAAGTGATGAATACCTTAAGAAATATTTCTCGGTCCTTGGCAAATCTTTCTTTGTAGTTTTTTACTGTTTGGATAAATCCAACAGGGATTTCTGCCAGGCTGTGTAAGGTGGTTAGGTAAATAGTGTCTATTAAACCACTCTGAAAAAATAAAAAGGTGGTCAATGGTTCTGCTTTAGGAAAAATGATTGCTTTTGGTCCAAAACGTCCTCAGTTTTGTGGATAATATTGAAATTGTTTTTGAGCTTCAGTCCATTCATTTAATGCTTGAAAGCATTCATAATAAGCGTCAAGAGTAATTTTTTTCATTTCTTCTTTGAGTGCTCTGGTTGGTAGGGCATTGATTCTATCCATGTTGAATGGTTTCCCAAGTTGTTTCATTTTGGATTCACTAGCTGGTTTTTCAAGGACTTGCTTATATTGAGGTTTCAAGGCTGGATTTTGGAATTCAGCTAAGGCTTTTTCTACTTTGGCTTTAGTATTGTAGGCTTTATGGATAATAGATGATTTTCCTGTGATGTATATAAAGGCTTTATGCCATTCATCATAAAGGCCTGCCATGGGTCCGTTGAATATAACATAGGTTTTGTCTTCTTTGTGGTCTTCTTGCTTTTGGGCTATAATAAGTGTTGTAGAGGTGGATTGGCTAATAGAAGAAGTAACTATTTGGGTTATTTGTTGTGGATTAATTGGTTGAATGGTTAAGGTTGTTTGGGCTTGGGTTTGAGCTTGGGTTATTTGCTTTTCCAATAGTTGGATGGTAGCTCTTAATTGATTTATCTCCTTTGTAACTATTCCAACTTGTTGTTATAGATCCAATAATTCCGCTTCTTTTTTATTTAGTGAATCCTTCAAACTGGTGATAATTGCTTCCATTCTCGAGTGTGTGTATCTGCAAGATTGTTAGCAGTAGATGTAATATATTAAATTTGAAATTGGTACTAAGATAATTCTAATTGCCACCGAATTAATTGGCCTTGATTATAATTGATTTTTATATTGTATTTTGTAAATCCACATAGATACTTGAAATCTGTTTGAATAAGAAAGTTGACTGGTAATAATTCCACTTTCTGTTTGCGTAATGTTTCTAAACATGCTAGTGTTTCCTTTTCATGAATAGGGTATTTCCTTTCAGTGAGATTAAATATCCCATTGACATATTTAAATAAAAGATATTTCCTTGAGTTGGGTGGTTTTGCCAAAAGACAGCCAGCCCATGTACCCATACTTGCATCAATTTGTACAAGCAATGTATCCTTTTGAGAATAATTGTATAATTCAGGTAATTTTGTATAAAGAGCTTTTAATGCTTTGACAATGTTTGTATCTTCATTAGTCCATGACCATTGTTTCGTGGTACTACATTTTAATTGTATAGATCTTCTTTCTTTTGCTAGATCCTTTAAAAATCCCTGGTTAGAAATATAATTTAATAATCCTATTTTTTTACTTTGGTTATATTTTTTAATTTATTAGGAAAATTTTTTATTTTTTCAAGAATGTTTGGTTGTAATTTTAAATAGCCGTTATAAAATTCTATAACTAAATATTCTATATTACGTTGTGCTAATTTATTTTTTTCTTAATGAGAATTAATCCTTTTTGATGACATCTATTTAAAACAATTTGTTAAACATGATTATGGGTTTCTAAATCGATATTAGGGATTATTCTTGATTTTGTTTCTAAATTGATATTAGGGATTATTATTGATCTAGTTTGTTAAACCTTAATCTTGATGAATTCAATTGATATATCAATGCTTGAGATATTTGCTATACTTATACTTCATAATAAATCGAGAGAGTGAATCAAGTCATATATGTTAAGATGCTTAATGAGAGTTGATAGCTTAATAGACCTACAAAAATCAGATTAATAAACAAATAGAGAGAGAATTTAATAGGCAGTTAATTATCCTTGGGATTGCTTGAAATCTAATTGAATAGTTAAGTGTAGTTTTGTGAATTGAGAAGCTACAATTCTATTATTATCGATTTCAATTTGGATTACTTGATTAGATCTCGAGAAAGACTAATCAAAACCTTAGCCTATCTAGTATTAAGCATGATTGAATCAACAAGATAAAGGGGAGACAAAACAAGGATAGAATAATTATGAAGTTTCCAACTTTAATTAACTTTATTCATATTGGTAGTTCAATTATTCTATTGTTTTGTTTTATTAGTTATTTCAATTTCAATAATTTATTTCAATTCAATCAATTTTTTATTACCTTAGACAAAGTGCATTCAAGTTGTTAGGTGACCAATTAGTCCTCATAGAAATAATACCTATGATACTATGAGTTATGATCTGTATACTTCCAGTATTAAAGTTTTCTATATAAAACTGTCAAAAGTGGTCTCCACCAAAGTTTCCCAACTATCTGACAAAGAACTCAACAAGAACAAAGCCTGTAGCTCATCATCATCGAGGATGATCTTCATAGTGTTTAGCTTGTCGATGATATCTTGAAAATCACTAAGGTGCTCATACACTAATTTTCTAGCCTTTAACTTCAGGTTTACAAGCTTTTTTTTTTTTTATCAACAAGGCTGATATTAGTCCACCATCTAATTGTTTACAAGGTTTTTTGCTTCATTTTTTCTAGTTTAAATGGAACATCATTTTTATACTTTTTTCCCACACGGAGTGGATCATAGAGATATTTGCAATATAAAAGATCTTTCATCATGGGTCTCCATATTGAGTAGTTGGTTGATGTCAAATTAACAATAGAGCTATTGTCATTATCTATATCTATAGATCAGATACCAATTATTGGACTCTAAGTCATAACACCCATAAGTTCAATAAAAACACTCAACCAATATTAAACTACTCAAACAATATAGATGACATAAGAATAAATAAAGCACAAGAATTATCATGGAAAACCCTTTAGTGTAAAGGAAACAAAATCACATAAGAAACTAATAAGAAAATCCACTAAATCAAATATCAATTATAAAGTTTTTTTAAGTTTTGAGCTATTGATCCTAACTCGAGACAACCTGCAATACAATCACAGTTAATCTAATAAGATTCCAGGATTAAATCTAATTTGATATTTAAACTAATACTGCTCCAAACAAATCTTGAAAATCAAACCCTAATAAAATTGTTGTTAAATAATGTTATTTAGACTCAAAAACTCTTCTTTTATCTTGTTTTTTTTTAAAAATCTTATGCAACTATTTCCCCTAAAACTTGCCTTTTATATCTTAAAAATAAGGTTTTTATATTAAAAACGTCACGTATATGGCCATGTTTGGTGATTATGTCTAACAATTATTCCTCAAAAGTTGATCTGCAAACATACATAATGTTAGTGACTTACATAATTGACGACATAGTCGTGTCTAAGCTCAAGCATCATTAATCAACACATACACAGTTGCAAAAGATTACATGTTCATCCGCATAACCAGGTTCATCATTGACAAGGGCTTGTTCAATTCAAACACAGATATGTCTTCCAAAAACAACTCCAATTCATTAGTTCTTACCTTGATTCCACCTAATCTTTGTTTCTTTGATTTATAAAGACATCTTAGACTTCTAGAGCTTATATTTAGTAGTATTGATTAAACAAATGTTTATACAATAAGGCTAGACCTACATCAATATAAATATTTGATTGACTTTAAGAGTTAAGTTGAATCATCATATCAACAATATTTTATTAGTCTATATGTAATATTATGTATATTTGTGTAAATGTAGAAGATGGGTTTTTAAAAAACCGTAGGGGCAATAGTTTTGCAAACTGTCTGATTTTACTTAACCGTCTCTGACATAAATATAAAAGAAAATCAATTAAAAGAAAAATAATAGATGACACCAGAAATTTGGTAACACAGTTCGGTATTCCTTGCCTATGCCTACAGAGCCCTCACCTAGATTAATACTTTCACCAAAGTACAATAGATTTACCCAAGCCCTTACTGAGCCGACACCACTCAACCCTTGACACTATCTCTCAACCTCACTTCCTGTGAAAGAATTTCATACCAAATAACATGATCGACTCGTGTTAACCTCGTTAGAGGATTTTTCTAAACAAATATTAATTAAAAGATAATTAATAAAAATAACTCAAGTGATCAATCAATTAAAAACAAAACAATAATACACTTGAGATAAAAGAAAAGAACAACAACAATGGGAAAGCAGTCCACCAAAGAGTCACTCCACAAAGCTGAAAGTGTAGCTTAAGCAACACCCCACAAAATCACCCACACCATACACTTCAGACTACACCATTGATGTGCAATCCATTGTTTTGACATTCAACCAAAGCCTTCATAAAATAAAAATAACTCTTCCAATAAAAGAGATGAATTATGCAAATGTCAACCCTTTAGTTGTGTTTTTCGAACATGCAATTACATGCCAACACACAATTGTTGTAAACCACCTGATATTTGCTAAGATAGTGACATACATAACTCAACCACCAAAAACCCACACCACACAAAATATGTAAAGCCAATTTTCTAGATACTTGTCACCAAACATCCAGCAATTATGTTTCACCATATGCACAGATTATGTAGCCAAAACTCACAAGACAACTACTGAAAATTACAGCTGTGAAAGGACTTCTAATAGCTAACAAAGACCGCTTACTGGACTCCCTATTAACAACAATGACTAAAGGAAAAAGAAAACTGCAAAGATTTTCACCCAATCACCAAATTACCCAGCCATCTTAGTCATATCATACTTCAACAAAATCAACACCTGATGAATTCATATGCTAACCCAATCAGCTGTCAAAACATCAACATAATTGACAACACAATGCAACCCACAACACACTCACGATAGAATAGCTTTTGGGAACACTTACACAGAAATTTCCATTGATGCCCTTCAGCCCACATGGATATAATCAACCAAATCTTTAGTCAAAATAGAGTTCTATCACATCTAAAATATTATCCAAGATAGCCTTTTCATTTTTGAATCCAAGTCAAATAAAGATACATGTCATCATCTAATTAATATCTTATAGGTCCAATTAATAATCAATATGCCAAAATAAAATAAGAAGATATATACCATATATCTAACAATCTCCCCCTTTTTGGCATTATTTGTTACAAAGAAGAAATCCCCTTGAATAACATAATTGGACATATAAGTATCAAATCCACAATTCATATGACTCCCCCTCAATCCAACATCAAGTTCCAAAGAGCCTCCCTAGAAATAATAATCCAATCATCCAAATTTTTCCCCCTTAGACAAAAAGATGCTAAAAAGTAAGTAAACATATACCTTGAAATCTCTCCCTGAATGGAACATTCACCAAAAACAATCTAACAACTCCCCTTTGGGACAGTAGTGCCAAAACGAAGAATGCCTTCAACATAATCAATCTTAGCGAATAAAGAAACATAAAAATCAACAGTAAGTGTAGCCGAAGAATCATACACACGCCAAGATGACAATTTACCATCATTCAAAATACCGAAAGATATGCCTGAAAGAGAGAGAAATACCCGAGAGAGAGACCCATACTGATGAGAGAGTTGAAGCGTCTTTAGTGGAGCCAAATAAAAGTCACAATGCAAAATACTAAAAAGATGAGACAACATTAGCAGCATAAAGATTAAATAAGAAATAAAGAAGATTTTTTTTACTTTTCTTTTCACTTTTTTTTGTTTTTTGTTTTAATAAATAACATCAAACTATACTTCAAAAATGTAAAGCATACAGTCTCTGTGCCCCTCGAAGAAATTTAAACTTGGGATTATTCCTCGTCACATTATCTCGGCCATCAACTGTCTGATTAATTTCTTCATCTAAAATAACTGACTTATCCTCAACCTTAACAGTTGCTTCAAAAGCAGTAACTAAATGTGAATCTGGATACTTTCTTGTTTTTCCTTCACTACGTCTTTGTGCTTGTCCTTGCCCCTTTCTAGCCCAAGTGGATATCGGTACTGAAAGATGATTCTGAAATTTTTGTGAGGGACATAGAATTCTTTGGCTTTGGCTTCTTTGAAACAACATCTACAATAACTGGTAATATCTTGGCCTTATATGCCGAATAACTCTATAAAAATGACACATGGGTACAAATCTTCAATTCTTTCTAGATGTTTCTTTTTCTATAATAGATTTGGACGTATCATTTTTCTCCTCATTTACCTTAGAGCACTCTTCCTTATAACCAATGCCTTGAAGATCCCCTTTAACCTTACCAATTTCGATCAACTTTTCTAACTTTTTCGTGCCTCCATTCAGAATTCTCAAACTTCAATCTAGCTTCATCGAGCATGTCTAGCTACCATCAATTTCTTCTCTAAGTATTGAATAGTATTCTTCATACAGAAGTTTTCTTCTTTCAACCTTTCATTCTTTTTGTTAAGTCAAGAGGACTTCACGATGATCAATTTTGATGACAATCAAATAATAATAATGTTAGAAACAAATGAACGTTTTGACAAGTGTGCTAAGTGTGCAGACAAAGTACAGAACATAAATGCAAGTCAAGACAGATGCAAGATAACATAGACGCAAGTCAAAATACAGACACAAGTCAGCACAGATGCAAGACAACATAGACACAAGTCAACACAGACGCAAGCAACATAGACACAAGTCAAAACAGGCGCAAGACAACATAGACGCAAGTCAAAATACAGACGTAAGACAACATAGAGTCAAGTCAACACAGACGGAAGACAACATAGATGCAAGTCAACACAGATGCAAGGCAACATAGACGCAAGTCAAAACAAATGCAAGACAATACAGACGCAAGTCAACACAAACGCAAGATAACATAGACGCAGAAGAGAACACAGACACAAAGGATGCGAAGTCGAAACATAGACGCAAAAAAACAACACAGACGCAAGTCAATATAGATGCAAAGACAGTATAGACGCAAAGACTATACAGACACAAAGACAACACAGATGTTACAATGAAGATACAGTAGTACATCAGATAGTTACTTAGTTAGAGTTAGTTACATAACTCAACTAAATGACGGTTATCAACAATCAAGAAGCGGTTATCAAGGATCAAGAAGCAATTAGAGACTGAGGCTATAAATACTAGTCGTAGTCGAAGATTTCAGAAGCTAATAAATCTTACGAGTCTTACAACTTTTGAGAAATCAGTGATCCTTGAGCTTTCAGTGCTTACTTAGAAAAGAGAAATTTTGTAGTGTGATACTGGGAGAGCTACTCTACTGTAACAATAGCTCACAATATCTTTCTAGTGAGAGAAAGAAAAGGCAGAGATCCTGGAGAGGCTAAGATAGTTGAAAGAATACTTTGTAAGAGACCTGAAGAGGCTCTGGAATACTTGTGATTGTTTGGAGTATAGTGAACCACTCAGATGAACTCTGAGGACTAGACGTAGCCCACGGTTTGGGGTGAACCAGTATAAAAATCGCAGCATCTACCTTCTATCCTTTACTTTAGTTTATTTTGTTGTTAAACAACCATATAGAAGTTATTTGCGATTTAATTACCTAATAATTTTCGTATAATCCTTGTGATATCTTTTTAACAAGTTACAGAAGTTCTTAGCAAGTTTTTGTATTCACAAAAGGATACACCATTCAACCCCCCTCTCGTGTATCGAGTTTCTTGTACGTAAAGTCTATACTAATGTGTGATTTACTTCAATTGGTATCAGAGTTTGGTTTTCAAGAACCACCTTTACAAAGTGAGGACAAAGATCCATGGCATAATCACATGTTTTTATAGCTGAAGGTGCCTCTGTCACAAGACCTCTTGCGTTCAATGGTGAAGATTATCATTATTGGAATGACAGGATGCAGCTCTTCATAGAATCCATACACATTAATCTTTGGGATATCATCGAGAATGGACCATACAAACCAGTAGATGATGAAGGAAATGTCATTCCTCGCAGCAGATGGTCAGCTGATCACAAAGCCAGATTTCAACTAAATTCAAAGGCCAAGTTCTTTCTGAGTTGTGCATTGAGTAGAAGTGAATATGATAAAGTTCATGGATGCGAGACTGCAAAGGAGATGTGGGACACTCTATCCATCGCACATGAAGGCACAAACTAGCTGAAAGAGTCCAAGATTAGTATTCTTGTACATCAGTATGAGCTGTTTAGAATACAGGAAGATGAGTCTGTTGATCAGATGTTTAGACGATTTCAAATTATCATTAATGGAATTAAAGCTCTTGGGAGAATTTACGATAATCAAGACCATGTGAGGAAGATTCTCAGAAGTCTGCCAAAAAAATAGAGACCCAAGGTCACAACTATGCAAGAAGCCAAGGACTTGAGCAAATTAAAGCTAGACGAATTGCTTGGTTCTTTGAAGATCCATGAAGTAGAGCTGGATGTTGAAGATAAACCTAAAAGAGACAAATCTATAGCATTAAAGGCTGGTCAGAAAAATCACAAGACTCAAAGAAATAGAAGTTTTTCGTCAAAAGCATTAAAAATCGAAGAAGTTAAGAAAGATGATACTAGTGAATTTGATTGTGATTCAAGTGAAGATGATGACGAATTATCTTTCATTTCAAGTAAGATAAGAAGGACGTGGAAAACGAAAGCAAAAGGAAGCAAAAATTTTTCTTTTAAGAAAAATAGCAAAGAAGGAGTCAAGAACTAGAAGACCTCTATCATTTGCTACGAGTGCAACAAACCAAGACACTACAAGTCTGAATGTTCGTTACTGAGAAGAGAACCAAAGAAAAATAAAGGAAATAAAAAGAGTATGATGGCAACTTGGGAAGATTTAGATTCATCCAACTCTAATTTTGATTCAGAAGCATCAAAACAAGCAAATATATGCTTGGTAGTCGAAAAAGAAGGTGACGAGGAGGTGACTTCTAACTTTAATGAACTTCAAGATGCATATTTAGAATTGTTAGAAGATTCACATATCATACTGAAACAGTATAGATCCCTAAAAAGAAAGTTTGTCGAAAACTTGAGGAACATAGAAGTGTTAGAAAAAGAAAACGTCTACCTTAAGAAACAAGTTGATGATATGAAAAAAGTTTCTATTGATAGATCTGAGGAAATTAGTCAATTGAAACACATGAATAATTCTCTATTAGCAGATTTATCAACCTTTACTGAAAGTACGAAGAGAATGAATGATATGATCAGTAATTATCGACACCCAAATGACAAGAGTGGTCTAGGGTTTATTAAGAGTAATACTGGTTAACAAAGGAAGTTTGTTCGTCATAGAAAGAAATTTCATCAATCTTCTTTTTATCATTCTACGAATGCTTCTAAGACTAATCCTCAAGGACCCAAGAAAATCTGGGTACCTAAAAAGAACATAATATCTATTGCAGATCTCTTTCCTTGAAAAATGCAGCCAGTACCAATGGTATTTGGATAATTGATGCTCACGACACATAACGAGAAGAAGGTCTATGTTCCTAGATCTTCAAGATAAGAAGGGAGGATCAGTAACTTTTGGAGAAAACCAGCAGGGCGAAATCGTTGGAATCGGTAAAATTAGTAAAGATTCCTTTGCATGTATTGATAATGTTCTGCTAGTTGAAGGTTTAAAACATAATTTAATTAGTGTTAGTCAATTATGTGATTCTAGTTTTGAAGTATTCTTTAATCAAAACTCTTGTGTAGTCAAAAACAAGGATAGGTCTATATTCTTTTCTGCCAAAAGATGAAACAATCTTTCTAAGATCAATTTAGAAGATTTGCAAAATCAAAATATTTCTTGTTTTTTTATCAACAGATGAAGAAAACCTAATTTGGCAAAAAGCTAGGTCATGTTATTTTTAAACATATTTCCAAGTTGATTAAACATGATTTCGTAAGAGGTTTACCAAAAATAAGTTTTAACACGGATTTCTTTTGTGAAATTTGTCATAAAGGAAAACAAGTTAAAACATCTTTTTCTTCTAAAAATATTGTAACTTCATCCAGACCTCTAGAGTTGTTACATATAGATTTATTTAGTCCAACTAGGACATTAAGTCTTGGCAGAAAGAAGTATGGTCTCGTAATTGTTGATGACTTCACTAGATTTTGTTGG
>JAOSBN010000009.1:5604823-5616206 GCA_027563595.1 Erythroxylum suave
GAGAGATCAGGCATTTTGTTAGCTTCCTTAGCAAGCCATTTGTCTTGAGAAGTGACAATTAGCTTTAAGAGAGTAAGTTACATACATGTTTGTGTTTTAAATGAATCACAAAACCCTTGCCTGAACACATCCCCATTATACAATTGGATGAGAATGGTTCTTTATTTAAGGACATAGTATTTGTTTCTTATAACTAAAGATTAGATCAACCAAAAACTACTAAAATTTGGAAACCAAATCAGGTGAAAGTTTATTATAGATGAATTCCAAGAAATTATGAAATTGAACTTAGAAGTAGATAAGAAAAGAGGTAGCTCAGAGGATGTTTAGACTCTAGAAAAACATGTTTATCTTCTTGCAGAGCACTTAATTGAAACTTAGGCTAGGGATAAAGACAATTTTAATCTATAAGATGGTGTAATACTAGCCTATGCATTAGAGAAGTTAATTGAAGTTTCTTCCAATGCAAAGCATATGAAATGTATATTGAATAGTGTCATATCGATATAAACTGAATTGCATAAGGAGTCTCCTATAGAAATAAATAATCAATTAATAATGGGAGAGCCTTAGGAGCAAGGTATGAAAAATGACTATAAGGAGATAGTCAAAAGGAGATCTAATCAAAAGAAAAATATTTCCAAATCATTTTTACATTTATGATTATATTAGCATGGAACATCAAAGAGCTAAACTGCTCAAAATAATAATTAACTTTTAACAATTTTCTCGAAGTTGTTAAACCTTTCATAATTGATATTTTAGAAACTAGGCTAAGAGAAGACAGATGCAGGAATTTAAACTTGTTTGAGATGAACTAGAAAATAATAAGTAATCACCGATACAATTCCTATGGAAGAATAGTAATTGCATTAAATCAATAGAGGATTAAGGTTCTAAACTTGATATTAGATGAACACTTTAAACATCTTGAAGTTAATATGATATAAGAGAAGGTAGCTTTCCATATTACAATTGATATGCCAATAACCATTCCTTTCAAATAATAAGTGTGTGGAGCATATTAAAATATTTATGAGCTGCAATGTCCATGACCTAAATCATAGTTGGTGACTCTAACGAAGTCGAGGGCAACTCTTTCCTAAGAAATTATTTAAATGATTTAAGAGAATGTACTAGCTTAATATAGGTGACTGACATTAAAATAGTGTGAATCTTTTATACTTGGTCCAATAAACAAAAGGACAACTAGTACTTGAGAAACAAGACAGAAAGGGATTAGGGAATGAACATTGGTTTCTAAGCTTCCATGATAGCATTACACTTTCCACAACCTTATGGTTTCTAACCACATCCAAATTATGATACTGAACTTGCTAGACACTCCAAGAATCAAATTTCCATTTAGATTCAATATTATTCTAGCTCAAATGGAAGGCTTTGAAGAATCCATTTAGGCTATTAACTACAATGTCAAGGGTATAAGCTCTTCACATGCATGAGGAAAATTAGTAAGATGAATGAAGAGCTGAAAGTAGTTAATAGAAAGAAAATTTGGGACTCTCAATAGGTAGTCTTTAATGTAAGGGAACATCCCTACAATGCGTACACAAATCTTTTTCTTTCACCTAGCGGTACCTCTCTCATTGAGGAAGAGAAGGAAGCTTTATTAAGCTACACAAAAAAGAGTGAATTACAATTATTTTATATGGAAATAGAGAGCTCAAGCTTTATAGTTCAAGGATGGTGACAAAAATACCTCCTTTCTCCATAGTTTTGTTATTACAAGAAAACTTTCTAACATGATTATTTCAATCAAGAATAATATGGGGTTTGATATCAATTCTCAATAAGGTCTGCTAAAAAAAGGCTGTAATTAGTTCTCTTAAGTCTGAAGAACAAGTATAGAAACATCCTCCTCCATATATGTCATTCAATCCATAACTGGTGAGTAGCTTTCAACAAATGATCTTAACTTACTAGCTAAACCTATTAGTCATAGAGAAATAGAGGAAGTGGTCAAAACCTTTAACCCTAATAAGGCTCTAATCTTGATGGAATGAATAAATTGCTCTTCCAATAAGCCTTGCCAATAATTAGTAATATGGTCTCTAAGGTAGTGAAGAAATTATTCTCTTATGGGAAAATGTTGAAAGAAATCAATAAAAACTTCATGTGTCGTATCCCAAAAACCCATTCCCTTGCTCTTTTAAATATTACCTATTTTCTTATGCAGTATAGTTTATAAAATTATTTTTAGACTAATTGCAAACAAGCTCAGGGTGGTTTTCTCAAACATCATTGACCATTATTAAGGTGGTTTCTTAAAGGATAGACAAATTGGAGACAATGTTCTCCTAGTTCAAGAATTTTTCAAGAGATATTAAAAGAAGCATTCCCCCAAATAATTATGCTTTAAATATTGATTTAAATAAAATCTTTGTCTCAATGGATTGGAGCATCCTTATTAAAACTGTAAGAGCTTTTAAGTTCACTAAAATCTTTGTTAGTTGGGTGGAACAATGCATATCAAGTATGACTTCTAGTGTGCTCTTCAATGGAGAACCTATAAGGTTGATTAAGGCATCAGAATTCTTAAGGAAAGGAGATTGTTTTAGGAATGGAGGTATTAACTAGGATAACAAGACTAAACATTAGCAGGAAAGAAACTACAAATACCATCTCAATTACAAGAAATCAAAGATAATCAACTTGCTCTTTACAGATGATATTTTACTCTTCTCTAAGGCTAATCTAAACGTATTATATGTAATGTTAAAACTTCTGAATTCATTCACCCATCTCTCAAGACTTCCAATCAATAAGGAAAAGGGTAAGTTGATCATGTCTTTAAGCACTCACCACTTGGAGACCTAATTCTTAATAATCTTAGGCTTGAAATTATAAAGCCCCTGATTACTTACTTAGGTATCCCGTTACTATAAGAAGACTCTCATTCAATCATTATTCCCCTCTTCTAGAGAAAATTCAAATAAGGCTAATGAGCTAAAAGAATTTTTTTTATCTTAATCTGGGAAAGTACAACTTCTAACTCAGTGATCAACAACCTTCATAAACACTAGTCCACACATCTTATTATCCCATTAGGCACAATTAAATCTTTTGAAAGTATAATGAAAAGGTTTTGACATTCAATTGATTGCATCAAGTAAGGGTTAGACAAAGTAAACCGGAAAGAAATTTGTTTACCAAAAAAAGAGGGTGGTTTAGGCATTTTGTCCATTATAATTATTAACAAGCTACATTTATTGAAAAGGATATGGAGGTTGGTTCATGATAAGAAAGTTTTGTAGACCAAATGGCCTTATGAGTACTATCTAAGATATGATAGCTTTTGGAACTTTTCCCAAAAGCTAATGCATTATGGAGGCTTTCACAAATTCTTAAGCTCGGGTACTGATTAAAGGCTCTATTAGAAATAGAATTGGAAATGAGAAGACCAAAAATTTCTAAAATGATTATTGACTATATATTAGTCATCTAAGGAACATTGCTGATCTAAATACCCAATATAACATAATCCTAAGCAAATAGCCAAAGATGGTATAAACAAAAAAGTTGAATGAATTAGAACCTTGCCAAGTAATTCATTGATCAACTCAATTTTTAACACTCACTTTATCTTAGATGTGTAAGAAATAGTAAAACGATACTTGAATTCAGATGGTAAGTTCATTAACTCCTTTAAAATCTTACTAAGATTCTTAGCCTTAAGGGTCAAATGGTTCAAGCTAGTTTGGTTCTCTCAATCTAATCTTAGAATTCCCTTCATAATTTGGCTTCTACTAAAAGGAAGGCTCCCCTCATGTATATAATCAGTCATTTCTTTAATAATCCCTTCATTTGCTCATTGTGCAACCTAGAAGAGGAGAAAATTGACCACCTTTATTTAAATGAGACTACACTGATCACATTTGGAAATCAAATATCTAGCTCTACAACATCTGTCATCTTTCATCTATATGGCATAATATAATGGCCATGCAATTAAAGGGGATCCAATAGTGCTCAAACTTGCCCTGGAGAACACTGTGCGCTAGATTTGGAGTGAGTGTAATATGAGGATCTTTCAGAGGAAATCCCAGCTATATATCATCCTTCTATAAGAGCTCACCAACTCCCTAAGAGTACAACTATTGACTCACTAGTTACATCCCACATTCATTCCATCCTTTAACTTTGCTTAGAGACTTTTATGAGAAATCTGAACTATATCATAGACTTACCTTTTATCCACTTCCCTTTGAATAGTTAATACATTTAACTTCTCAAAAAAGTTCAAAACATAACAAAAATAATATTAAAGGAGGAGAATTAAGTTTAAAATGTTGCCATTTATACTAAAAATCAAACATAAGTATCTATGTAGAAAGATATAAAAGAAATATGATTATGAATAGAATAAAACTAGTGATAAGGACAATTTGAATACAAATTATATTATATCATTATCAATTATAACTTCAATAAATTTCAGACCTATTGAATTATTAAAATTTGAAAATAATAGAAACTTTTGCTTAAGGATGAAAGACATGGAAGGAATTGAATGTAGATTTATTTGTACTATCCCATCATTTCTTTCAAAATTCTCTTTTAATACATTAAAAATAAAATTATTACCATAATTTAGAAACTAAAAGGTGTAATGTACAACTAAATAAAGTATATCTATAATATATAATTAAATAGAAAATATGGTATTTAGAATTCAAGTAAAACAATATATAACTAATAAAAATTATTATTAATCGAATAAATATCATAACATAACCAAAATGGCATTGAATCAAGAGAATCAATTTTAAATATTTGCAGTCATGCCGTGTAAAATTTTTTATGTTATATAAGAATTATGATTAGGAATAGAATGTCCCCCTTTAGATTTTTTTTCCCACCGCTAATGATAAGGACATTTTAACGATCATATGAGTGGAAAAAGCCTTGAGCCAAGCACCTGGGTCTCAACTGGTGGTGGCGCAATCGTGGGCAGTATGTGACGGCTAAAGCCAGGCTCCACGTTGATGATGAACGTAGTATCGCATGTGCTATGCTTCTCATGAGTAGTGCCTTTATTGCTCAACCTCACTTGTTTGCTTCACATAATTCCACCTCATGTCTCCAATTCCATGCATGCATTGGGATTAATGCCACCAGAACTTACTCCACACAAAAAAGTGCCTTTGAAGTGGTGGCTAGCGGACAATTAGCACGCTTTGCAGAAGTGTGATCTTTAAATGGAAAAAGTGCACTCAACTTGATCTGATTATAGGTGAGAGGAGCCTAACTAAGGCCATCTCTTAGCTTTGAGATGCTAAGAGATAAAATAATATATGTAACTAATAATAAAATCAAACAAAAACGAAAAAACAAATTAAATTTAATAATTTTCACAAGTTATAAAAACAAAAAGATAAATAAGAAACAAAAACTTTAATTATTATTTTTTTACAAAATTTGAAAATAAAAATAAAAAGTAAACAAAACCCTAATTGATCTTTACTTTCATTACTTTAACATAATATGAAAAGTGAGCATCCAACAGTTGGATGGATTTACTTTCATTGCAGCGCCCCACCATGCCAACCGAAAGCTATCAATGCATGATAGCTCCATTGGTAATTAGTTGTTCTTACTCTTTCACAGGTACATAATACGATTGCATTTCGCGATTACGATTATAGGGGTATGATATGATATGTAAACCACTAAACCTACTCCTGGTAAATTAATGCATTTGATCATTTAGATAAAGATTAATATTAAAAGTAATCATCAATTAGAAACTATATATGACATGACATTTAGATATCAAAATTTAAGACATATTTATTATCAATAAACTCTTTGTAATTAATCGAAAAATCGATCATGTATGTCTTAATAAATATTGGCCTTGTTTGGTAAATATCTTACCAAATATTTGTTGGCGAATTAAAAAGTTTTAGTTGTTTAATTACATCAAATTGTTGATAATTATATTTAGTAATCAACTGATTAAGTTGGCAGATTAATTAAACCTAATCTGGTAATTTGGATTACGATTTTATGAGGAACATTATTCCTTTGCTTTAAAAGATGGTGTTGACTTCTATTGTTGCACCTAAATTCTTGAAAGAATATTCAAAGAAATATTAAAATATAATATTCATATCTGTATAAATCTTTTTTAAGTAATGTCTTTATAAATCATTTTAAACATAAACAACTAATACTAAACAGTTAATTTTACAAAACATTTAAAAATGAATAGCTGATATTATCTATTGGTCAAATCAACTATATTAATTTATTACAACGTAAACGCCGATAAAATCAACTAATAGCTAATGCAATTTATTGATTAAAACGAAGCTATTGTTTTTTAAAAAGAAAGAGATTTTTAGTGCAAAGGATTTTCAATTAAAATTTTAAAATACAAAGAGTTTTTTTTAAAACGAGAAAATAGTAAGTATCTTTTACCATAATGTCTATTAAACGTGAAGAAAATTTTGTTTGGGTGTTAGTCCTATTTTCTTTTTCCTCATTCTTGGCGCCACCTTGCCTGGCTATGCCTTGCCTTCTATAAATAGCACCACCTTCCCACTCATTTAGCAAGAACAAGGCCTTGCTCAGATAAAGAAACAGAGAGAGAGAGAGCTTGTTAGAGATTGGAGAGATGGAGTTTCCAGTGATTAACATGGAAAAGTTATATGGTGAGGAGAGAGCTGCCATCATGGAAAAGATTAAAGATGCGTGTGAAAAGTGGGGCTTTTTTGAGGTACCTAATCTTCATTTCTTATGTTCTATAGCAATAAGTTTTATTAATATTATGCTAATCTCTCAAGTCGTCTGGTATATTTCTTGCAACATGTACTGTTGGTTTCTGCAGCTGCTGAACCATGGAATTGCTCCTGAGTTTTTGGATACCGTGGAGAGATTGACAAAAGGACATTACAAGAAATGCATGGAACAGAGGTTCAAGGAATTGGTAGCAAGCAAGGGTCTTGAGAGTGTCGAAACAGAGGTCAAAGATATGGACTGGGAGAGCACCTTCTTCTTGCGCCATCTACCTGACTCCAACATTGCCCTGATCCCTGATCTGGATGATGAGTACAGGTTACTAAAAGTTGCAAATTGTTGAATTGTTTTGAGTTTCAGTGTGCATCATATATATATGATATGTACAATGACTCTGAAATCTGAATCTGCCGTGGAATATGCAACTTCATGTGCTACATAAACCACTATTTTTATCTCAAGAAGGGTCAGTAGTTAGCTCTGTTAATTAGTATTTTGGCTTTATCTCCGTGTACATAAACAACAGACCATCACCATATGAAAAAAAAAAGAACACATTTTTTAGACCTCTCTTCACATTTACTGTTCTCACTTTAAGTTAAATCTCTTCTCTGTCTCTGGTGTTTGAACCAAAAGTTCTGCACTTATTAACAGTGACCCTAAAAAAATTAATATTGCAGGAAGGTGATGAAGGAATTTGCTTTGAAGTTGGAGAAACTGGCTGAGGAGCTGCTGGACTTGTTATGTGAGAACCTTGGACTGGAAAAGGGCTACCTTAAGAAGGCCTTTTATGGTTCTAGGGGTCCAACTTTTGGTACCAAAGTTAGCAACTATCCACCATGCCCGAAACCAGACCTGATCAAGGGACTCAGAGAGCACACAGATGCTGGAGGCATCATCTTGCTGTTCCAGGATGACAAGGTTAGTGGTCTTCAGCTTCTGAAAGATGGCCAGTGGATCGATGTGCCTCCTATGCGCCACTCCATTGTTGTCAACCTTGGTGACCAGCTTGAGGTATAGCAATTTACTCTGATGTGATTAAATCTTACTTGCTACATGTTACTATACAGTCCGTTTTCAGCTCCATGGAAATGTTGTAACCTTAGGTAATTACCAATGGCAAGTACAAGAGCGTGGAGCACAGAGTGATTGCTCAGACAGATGGTGCAAGGATGTCAATAGCTTCATTCTTCAACCCTGGAAGCGATGCAGTTATTTATCCAGCGCCAGCTTTGATAGAGACAGAATCAGATAAGAAACAAGTGTACCCAAAATTCGTATTTCAGGACTACATGAACCTGTATGCTGGACTGAAATTCCAAGCCAAGGAGCCAAGATTTGAAGCCATGAAAGAAGTGGAAACTAATGTCGCAATTGCAACAGTTTAAAATAAATCAAGTGGAAAGGGATAGGTGTTGATTTACTAGATGGTGGTATGATTATGAGTAAAATGTTTAAAGAAAGATGTTCTACTTCTTATCGAGTTAAATAGTAATCTGAAGGTTACAGGGTATCAATTTGCTCAATGTAGAAATTGACCAAGAATACTAAATAAAAATATATCAATTATTTAATAATATGTTTCGTCTTCCTGTTCCTTTTCTTACGATATTATCCCCCAATCATGTGCAAATCATAAGCTCTTTTCAGGACCGCAATTTCGAGTAATTAATTAGAAATCTTCATAGTTGCTTAGAAAGGAAGTCTTTAACCAGTGACTGAGTCTCCCAACTTAGCTCAAGTCCCTGTGAACAGATAATATAGATAATCCTATGCACTTCACAGATAATCCTATGCACACATGCTCACACAACATCCTATGTTGGAGATAGAGCCTGGAGGAAGATGTGCTTCCTTCTTTGGTGGCTTGAGGAAAGAATCAAGTTAACCCATTGACAGCTCTATTGTCGACATCTTAAAACTGACAACTGAGAAGCGGAAAATAAAGTAGAGAAATTGAAAGTAAACTTTACCCAAAGAAAAGTAATTTTTCTTTCTGTCCATAAAATTTTCTGTCATGTCTGTGATAAGCATGACTCTGCAATGAAAGAGATCTGCTGGAAGCATTGAATGGAAAGGGAATACAATAAATGTAAACGAATAGGACATTAAAATGGTCCCAAAAATTTCGATATATACATGAAATCCACGAACCTGATAGTAGTTTTAAGTCTTTATCAAAGGCATTATGGTGTGCCACTTGGAGTTCCTGAAAGCTCCACCTCTGGTATAATATTGAAGCATTTAGTTTTCTACAAGAGAATTAAGAAGATTGAAACATAAACAATGGTGCTTGATAGTAAAATTGTGATGTTTACGCTTAGCCAATATAACAGACAGAAAAGAGTATCACAACTTAAAAAAGAATGGTAGTCCAGTTTCAGTTGGATAAACTTGCTTCAATGAAGCAGTTGTCTACTGTATTATACAATTGGGAATCTTTTGAGCTTAACCAATTTAGTAAGGCTGTACACTTTGCTTCGTTTCAAGTGATGATTGTCGCTTACATGATGCAAACAAACAACACATGCACCTCTTAATAGTTGTAACCATGTCAAGGGACAACCCTCATTGTCCTCAACCGAATAATTCTAGAATAACAACCAATTATCGTTCACTGAAATGAAATATAAACTATGCTTTTGTCAAGTTTGTGTCAGATGTTTATAACCATCAGATAAAAGCAAGTTTGTGTCAGATGTTTATAACCATCTAAAGTTAAGACAATTAACATACTTCTATGAAATATAGTATCCCATCAGAGTGACGGTACATGTCCAAAATAAAATGAATAAAAAAGGTGGCTTGGGTACGTTGAAAGTTGAGGCCACCAAAAGCTATCAACTCAGTGTGTTACGAAGTGTTCAGAAGAACAATAATAGAAGACTTCAATCAATTTCTGCTTTGTTGGGAAATCGTAGGTGGAAGTCTATGGAATCACCCTTTGAATATCACTGGTGGAGAAATAAGTGGGCACACCGCCTTCTAAGGTCAAAAAAAGTCTATTTCCTCCTCGCCAAATTTGTAGGAGGAGTCACTGTCAAATATCTAGGTTGCCTAACTAGTTGGCTCTCCTTGATCTTGACTACTTCGAATCCGATCTTAGGTTTGATTAAGGTTATTGACTGTGACTTTACCGAAAATAAAAAGAAAGCAAAAGAAAAGGTTATCGTTGGTGAGGGAATGGCGAATTTCGAGGAAGGTAGTTAAAATTATTAAACAAAAGCTTAATTTCTAGAGCTCAATTTAGGTTGTCACACACGGTTTTAAGTGTAAGTAACATGGTTACAGAGCATGATTAGCTTTTTAAGTCTTCAAAAAAATATAATCCTTATTTAGTATTTATCTAATAATTTACATTTTAAATCAATGTAATGCTATTTATATTCTAAAATAAATTCAGTGCATTTAGTCTACAAGTGAAAATAGTCAAATATAGAAGTCTTGAAATTCATTCGACTAGATATTTCATGCATATGACAATCACGTAAGAAGTCTAAGATTTAGAATAGTCCAAATCTAGAAGTCTTGAAATTCATTCGACTAGATATTTCATGCATATGACAATCACGTAAGAAGTTTAAGATTCAGAATAGTCCAAATCTAGAAGTCTTGAAATTCATTCGACTAGATATTTCATGCATATGACAATCACGTAAGAAGTCTAAGATTCAAAAATTCTAAATAGTTAATGCATAATTGACTCGTGCTTTATTTTAAAGCACAAAGAGACAATTAGCTAAAATATGAAAAAGTGAGCTAGAAGCTAAGCAGTAATCGGAGGCAAAATTCTATAGCATAGAAGTTAAGGAAATAATGATAGATAACTAGCTAAACTAAAGGGAAGCGACCTAGAAGTTAAGTAGTTACAAGAGGCATAAGTCCAGAACATGAAAATTAAGGATAAAATGACAAGTCGTTAGCTGAAATATAAACAAGTGCATAGTACAACACAAAATTATTTGGGGCTAAAAACATCATAAATTCACCAGCATAATGGCAAGAAAAGAAGATAATCAACATATTGAACATATTATAAAAGACAACTTCAATACAATCTCTAAAGAGACAAACAACTTCAAAAACACTTTGTTATTATTTTTCTAGCCTTCTTTATATTGTATTTTCATATTCTTATCTCAAATTTCCTTTGTAGTTTGCATTATTTTTGGTTGTTTAAATCAAATCGTTTCCTTTCTCAATATATTTTAGCATTTTATGAAGGTCTTGGATTACATATGGCAGAAAATCTTTAAAAATCTTCCTCATGTTCAACTGAGTTCTATGCATGTGAGAACTCGAAATTGATGCAATAGAACGAAGTTGTTTGCACAAATGAAGTTTTATAGTTGAAGTCAATTGCAGCCTCTACGATTGACATAATCAAAGTCTTGATAGATATCACTGACAAATTTATAATTTCTTCCTGAGAAGGGAGAGATCTTAGGAAGAAATTATAAAATAGAATTTACTCAAATTTATAAGAGTAGAAATGAACCTCAAAGTCTTAGTTATCAATATACTAGATTTGAATTATCACCTCAAGTGTCACCATCTTGAAATTGGCAACTAGCAAGACACCTAGAAAATCTAATACCTTTAACTTGAACTAAAAAAAGAT
>JAOSBN010000009.1:5639136-5667247 GCA_027563595.1 Erythroxylum suave
TGTAATTGATTAATTACAATATAATTAATTAATTAATTAATTAAAATATGATAAAATTTTATTTCTCAATATTTTTATAAACCAACCACAATCAATGGTAATAGTAATCATTCCTTCCTCTTAACCAACCAATATAATTATAATGATAATATCCATTCTCATTCCTCACTATATTCATTCCCATTCCTATTACCATTCCTCTTTGCGAACCAACCGCCCCCTTAATCCGACATCCGTAGTGAAAGTTATGCTCATCGCCCCAAATCGTGTACATATATAAATTGTGGACTTATCAATGCTTTTCTCTTATACATTTAGGCTTTAATGGAGCTTGAAATGTACTTAGTTTGATGTGAAAATAAGGGATAAAAATGAGTGATATATTAAGGTGATGATTGAGGATATAAACATTAGTATGAATTGTCATATATCAAGTGTTCAAATATGAAATTTTGGAATGTTATAAGAATGAAGATGAACCTAGGTTGGCTAATGAGGTTCCGTTAAAAGAATCCTACAGAGTGATGCGCTCACGTTTAACTCACGAGTTAGACTCCAAAAAAGGCCTAACATTTAATGCATGAATAAAACATTGGAAGTGCCCCGAATATGACTTTGACTGAGCAATTGTTTTCTCATCTTATCTATTGAATATCGGACCAAGGTCCAATGAAAAATGTGAATGAGAAAGAGAATGTGAATGTGAATGTGATTGATGAAACATAATAATTGAATATATGTAGTGCATTTCATTACATAAATGTATGAAAGACAAAGGCAGTTGTGACCGGAGTTATCAGTGAAAATTAGGTTAATGCTCATAATGAGGTAGGAGTCTCTGGCTCACTATGTATAATGAGCCATCCCAACATATAAAGGATAATATTAATGAGCTCGGTATCCACAACGAATACGAGATAGTGAAAAAGGCACTCGGTCACAACAATGTGATAAACGAATGCGAGTCTCATGAACATCGCATATACATAAGATATGTATGATTTGAATGATTGCAAAGCATTGTTAAATTGAATTGACTGAATACACGTGAAAGTTTATGAAAAAAAATATTTTATGATGCTATATGTTGATAAAGGTGAATTATATGAATTGAGTGATTATATAAGTTATGTGTTATGTGAAACGAGTGAACCATCGAGGATGGTCAACTTATTAAGTTCATAAAACTCACCAAAATTGAAACGTTGACTTTTCAAGTCTGAGAGTGACAACTTAAATTCTAACATGACTTAAGCGAGATCTAATACTACTTTTGAGACTGAAGACATGGCTCAAAGTTCGATCAGTTTGGATTGAAGGACTTAGATAAACCTTTTTGTCTAATTCCTTATATATGTAGCATATTTTGTAATGGAGCTATAAACTCTGATAGGTTGTTGATATTGTATATATATATACATGGATGTTGTAGTGATACTACAATGTATATCATGGTTTATGAAATGAAATGAAATGAGGGATTTGGGTTTTGATAGTATGTTAATTATATTTTGAAATTTTGATGTCATGAGATATATGAAAGATAAAGAGTTAGCACGCCATTTTCGTGAGGCATATGCACGAATGTCTGAGGGGCATACAGGCACATGTCGGGTGGAAGTGGGGCGCTACAAACCTAGCTGAGATCTCTCTTTTAACTAGTCAGTTAATGTGATGATTGTAAGTCTACAAGTTGCCAACTTTTGTCTTACAATCCTAAACGAATTTTTCTTACTCACTCTCTCGATTTATGCAAGATAGAAATAAAATCAACAATCATTAAAGACGCTTTCATTCAATTCAATAAAATACGAAGTTTAACACAATAGTTCAAAAGCAATTCCTAAAACTAAATCAGTTTGACATGGTCTTCATAACATCATCAGAATTCAAATAAACCATTTTACAAAAAATAGAAGAAGTAAAATTGACAGAAAATTGAGTAAAGGAACTCCTTCTCTTCTTTGCCAAAATCTGGAATTCTTGATGTTGATAAGTTATTTTCCCAATCTTGATGCTAATACTTGACTTCAATCCTTCGTCAAGAATCCAAACTTGTGTTCTTCACCCATAAAAACTCTTTTTCACAAAGGGGGTGTCATCCTCCTTCACCTTGGAGGCTTAATTATGTTTTTATATCCTAAAAACTCAAGGATTAATGAAACCCTGCAAAGTGTCTCGGATTATAATTCCCACGATCATAGGAATCATGCCACAGAATTACTCATCTTCTTTTCTCCTCTTTGATCTCTAGTTCAATCTCCAAGTTGCTCCATCTTTCTTCCTACATAAAATTAGTCAATTCTTACCTTAAATTCACATCAAATATTTAAAAAAATAATGAAAATCAAACTAAATGAAATCACAAAAAATGAATCTTAAACTACAACAACAATCAACAATTATGTAAGAAACACATGTGAATTACATTTAAAAACATAGACTAATGCATACCTATCAGAATGCCCTGTCTATGATGATTCTATTTATATTGCAGAGGATAAAAAAGTCCTGAGCAAGTATCAAAAAAAGACCCCAACATCACACAGAAGAAAAAGTCCCATTTTCTTCTATGCGATGTTGGGGTCTTTTTCCAATACTTGCTCTTTAACCTTCTTCTTTACAGATTCCTTTAATATGAGCTCCGTATGTAATTGTTTCTTCACTTCCTTATCCTTGTTGGATTCAATATCTTGTAATTTCCTCATTGCCCTATTTGTATATAACTCATACTCTATAGTCGGGAATGGAAATGCACATCGAGTTGCCTTAATTGATTCGATCATAGGCTCACTTGGAAGGTCTTCTTTAATTACTTGACTTCCTCCTTCACCTTATTGGACTCTTCATCTTGAGTTTTACTGATAGCCATGATCAATTCTTTTGGATTAGACTCAGTGTTGCTTGGAAGGGTTCCTGCACTCCAAGTAGGCATTGCCTTTACTAATTAACTAACTTGATCTTCCATATTGTGTATTAATAAGGAGTGGTTCTTTGTTACTTGCTCAAATTTGCTTTCGAGCCTTCTATGCAAATCCTCCATGCCTCCAATCTTATCCAAAATCTTGTCTAACTTTGATTCCATCTAGCTTGTTTATCTTACTGAAAGCCTAATTATCCTTGTGGCCTAAACTATCCTCCTGCGTTGTTTGTCCAGGAGAAGTTAGGTTAATTCTTCCACCCAGGGTTGTAAGTGTTGGAGTAAGGATTACTACACCCTCCTTATCTATATTGCGCCCCCATATAGTGTCCTTGCTCCTGATTATCATCCTTCATCAGATAACAGTCCACAGTATCATGATCTAATTATCTACAGAGCTCACACTTCAGTTATACAGCCTTTACCTAAGCTGAGGATGACGCCTTTCTGATGTTGAACTGTCACGTTTTATTGATCTTTGCTTGCATCTCAGTCATCTAATCAACCCTGACGATTCCTTTTTTCTCCCTGAAAGTGGCAAGTTGCCTAGCCCGCTCGATCATCCACAAACAGCTATTGCTCGCCATCTCCTCACTTAACTCCTTCACTTCATCAATAGTCTTCTGCGTTAGAGAACCTCTTGAAGCTACGTTGATCATACCTCTCGTCAATGGGTTGACTCCATTGTAGAAAGTTTGCAAAAGGAATTGCTTAGGTAGGTTATGGTGTGGGCACTTCCTTTGCAAATCCTTATAACTCTCCCACGCTTTGTAAATTGATTCCTCATCACCTTACTGGAAATTGGTGATTTTCTTAATAATCTTCGTGGTCTTTGTCAATAGGAAATACTTATCTAAAAAGGCACACACTAACTAGTCCCACGTCATAATGTTAGCTTGGCTAAGTGAATGGTACCAACTCTTTGCTCTATCTCTAAGGGTAAAGGGAAATAGCCTGATTCAAACCGCATCTCCTAACATCTAATGATACTAAAAAGTATCACAGATCTCAAGGAAGTTAACTATCTATGCATTCGGGTCCTCACTAGCCAACCTATAGAATTGCACATTTTGTTAAAGCATATTGATGAATGATGGTTTAACCTCGAACGAGGCTACTTAAACAGCGGCCTAGCCACTCCTTGGTTCGCTACATTGAACCCCAACCTCATGAAATCCATCAGGGTCCATTGAAGTCGGCCTTGGTTCACTCTATGGTCCATGTTTTGTTGAAACTCTCTGTCATTGTTGATTTTCCAATCTCTTCTTCTTCTTTTTGTCGAGCTTTCTTAAGGGTTCGTTCTAGTCGATTGATATCTAAGTCTAATGTTTCTGTTGCAAAACTTGAACCTCTCATGACTATTATGTTCATGCAAGAGCACAATTTCTAAAATAAAAATAAAGAACAAAAAAAATAAAAACTAATCTAAACTAATGCTTTAAATTATAGAACTAAATTATCGTCTCTCCGGCAACGGCGTCAAAAACTTAAACACAGGTTTTTATATGATAATTTTTAGTATTTTTAACCTCAATAATACTGCAAGCGCACAGGTCGTTCGCGTAGTACCTAAGGTGTCGATCCTACTAGGAGGACTAATCTAATCCTAAAATCTAAGGCTGAACTAAATCACAACAATTTAAAATAAACAACTCAGGCAAAAAATTAATCAATCTCAAGCATTAAATTTCAGAAATATAAACAAGATAGCAATTTGCACAACCCAATCAAGAATCAACATAGGAACTACCAATTGAGAGAAAGGGGGTTTTAGTCCAACCTTAATGGAAACCTAATTAATTATGAAATTATTGAATTTTAGGTCTAGATGATCGTAGGATAGATTACTCTCTCTCAAGTTATAATCTTTAACCCTAACTAACAATCCCTAATTAGATTATGGAATTGCAATCTCTCGATTCAAAATTTACCCAAAACCTAAATTAGTTATAAAATTGTCTAATAACTTACCGGAAACCTATGCACGATAAAGTTATCTAGTTTAGAAGTAAGGATGTTTGATAGGTAAAAATGTGATCTTTAACATTAAACATTAAGCTGCATTGATCTAGGAAAATTTAGGCTAACTCGTGCAAATAAAAGTTGTAGATTATTCTTTCGTTACATAATTTTTCCGGTTTAATTCAATTCTTAACCTATCAAACTACCTAACTCTCGTTAGCCCAATTTGATGATTTTCACTCGGTTACCCTCTCAATTTGTTACTGAATTATTAAGAACAAAAATTGAATCACAAACAACTCAATAAAAACACTATAAATCAAATTTCATTAATATCAAAAACAAAATCCTGAAGGTGAGTTTAGAAAAAAAAAAGTCAACATTTAACAAACCTATTCTCGACAACTATCCCAATTTTATACATCAATAAAACTAAAATAAATTGGAAGATATGATTGGAACGGAATGATGGAGTTAGCGACGATGGGAAACCTCCTGTTATGGGAAGTACTTTGCATCAAGCTTTTTCTCTGTGTCTCTCTTCCTTCTATCCTTTCTCAATCTCTCGATAAAGCTCTCTCTAGGGTTCGGGATTGTGGCAAATGCAAAAAGCTCCTCTCTTCTGTTCTTTATGTTCCTTAAATACTTTGACAGCCCTAGGGTTGATTCAGGGTTGAAACGGTTTGAAAAATCCCTTGAAATTTGACTCTTTCTCTTGTTTGTGTGTCTACCAGATGCAGGCCACGATCGTGGCCCTGGCTACCATGATCGTGCTAGAATCTAACCTCTCTGTCACGATTGTGGCCCATGTGGCATTTGACAGAGTCTTTCTGTCATAATCGTGTGTCCCTTAGGCCATGATAATGGTCTGGTTCACAGGTCTCTGTCACGATCGTGGGTCGTGGTTTCATCCCGAAAGTCTCTGAAACTCCTCCGTTCTTTGATGTTGGCCTTGAAACACTAGCAAACACATCAAGATACCTCAAAAATATAACATTTAAGCTAAAAGACTTATGCTAACCCGTAAAAACACTTAAACACATAAATTAACAAAATTCTGACCTAAATATACACTAAACACTTAATTTAACACTTAATACATAACAAATTAACTAAAACATGATGTAAATCAAACCTACCAAGTTTGCAACATAACGCTACAATGAGCTAATGAGGCTCAATCTTGAGGAAAACTTGGGAGAGGAGAATCCAAAAGATGGCATCTCAAATAGTAATGAAGAATAAAAGATCTTAGAGGCTTTGATCACACAAAACTTGATTACACTAAAGATACATGCTCCAATTATAGTGATTACTAATACAGAGGTTTCAAAAAATGAGGCACCTATCTTTAATCAACTCTCTAATAGCAAATTCTATTAAATTTTAAATAAAAAGTTTAGAGGAAATATCACCAAGTATGAAAGTTGCTATACTATAATTACAACCAGAGTAAGTGGCCTACTCCTCACCCAAGCATTTATGAAACAATGCCATTGATGAAACTAAGAATAATACGTTAATTATCACCAAAAGAACATTAAGTAGGAAAAAAGAAAGGTCATACTACTAAACATAACCCCTCTTAAAGTCTATTGTGTTTTGGACTATTAGAGGACTAAATTGTCTTCATAAATAGCTAGCACTGGGTGATTCTTGATCACCAAAAGATCTCTTTTAGTTAGTCTCTTAAAGACCAAAATAAAGGCCAATCACTTTGAGTAGGGCCTCGAGTTTTTGAACTATTCCTAGCACTCAATCTGTAACCACCGAGCTCACTTCATTGGTAGAGCATTGATAGCTTTTGATTCAAGTCAAGTAATGATCAAGAGCAACTAAATTTTTTATTAATTCATCCACATTAAGGTCACCCAAACTAAAAGAAACACATTGCCCGATATTACCTTTATTTATGTACAAAACCTAGCCTCTCAAAGGAAATCTCTATTGTCTAACATTACAACCCTAGTTATATCAATTTCAAACCCTTGGCTTGTTCTTGGGAATTTCAATAACATGCTTTAATCTCATGTAGTTAATGGAAGGTGCTCAATGAAGCACAATGTAGATGACTTTAGAGGATTTTTATATAAGGTTGGTCTTGAGGACGTTAGATATGATGGACTCCAATTTATATAAAGTAATAAATAAGAGGAAAAACTTCAATTTAGAAAAAAGTTAGATACAGCCCTTATCAACTCTACCTAGATCTCTCACTTCATACTAACCAGAAGCAATTTTCACCTCCCTCTCCCTTCTTTCTCAAACCACTTCTATTAATACTTCCTCCCTTATAAGTAATGGCTTTTTAGATTCAAAAATTATAATTAAGATCTATGAACAACACGTGTCTTTAGAGGGATAAACCAAGTTATTTGCATTTGATTCTTATAAATTCATTAAAAGACTTTATGAAATCAAATAAAAACTAAAGAACATGAATAGGGGAGTTAGTAGTAACACTTTGTAGCTAATATTAGACTCCAAAACTCATATGATGGACATTCAAACCAAACTCTCATCCAACCCTGAGGATCTTAACCTCATGCAATAAGAAAACTTTCTCTCAATAACTATAAAGCAACCTTCAACAACCCTAACTCTCTTTATAGGTAGAGATGCAAAGTCCAATGGCTGAGGGATGGTGAAAAAAATACAAAGTTTCACTATAACTCTATCCTCAATCAATATTAACAAAATTAGCTCCCTCACAAGTAAATCAAGCATAGCACACCAAGAGCAAAGGACCCTAAATTCTTTGGTTTAACATTTTCAAGAACTCTTTAGGAAGTGAAAGAGATACAATTTCTTGTCTTTATGAAATTAAATCTTTCATTCCACACTCAATCACTAATAAGAAAGTAGAATTCCTTATTAGCTCTCTTGTGAGAGTTGATATTAATGGAACTTTGTTCAATATGGATAGGAATAAAGCCCCAACTCTAGATAGATTGAACGCATTCTTTTATATATATATATATATATATATAATCATAAGGGCTTGTAGGAGATATTGTTTCTAACGTAATTTTAAAGTCCTTCTCCTCATGCAAGCTATCAAAGGATTTCCATAAGACATCCATATGTCTCATACTTAAAATCCATAATCCCTTAATCTTGTAAGATTTCAATCCAATCTTATAGTACATTGTAGTGTACAATGTTATATTCAAAACATCAGCCTTTAAACTTAGGGTCATCCTGCAATTTATTATAAGCCTAAGTCAAGGTGCATTCATCTAAGATTAAAAGGTATAATATCCTTGCAGTATAAGAAATTTTCAAGAATTGTTATCATTTTGGTATAAGAAAATTTCAAGAATTGTCATAGGAAGACTAATACTAAGGTGTTAAGCACTAAAAGTGAACTGCAAAAAACTTTGACCTAGTAAACTAAAGCTTTTTATTTAACATGTTAACAACTTTTGGATTCCCCAATAAGTTCATTAAATGGCTATAACAAAGTCTTGCCTCTTTATCATTAATATACTTTTGAATGAGGAACCTACACCAGCATTCCAAGTAGCAAAAGGATTAAGATAAGGAGAACTTTTATTACCCTATTTATTCAACATCTAGACTGAAGTTCTGCTCTCCCCAAGCTAACAACCAATAACATTGAGAAGGAAAAGAAATTTTATTACCATTTGAAGTGCAAAAAGATCAAAATTTTTAACCTTACATTTGTAGATAATATTTTTATGCTTTGAAGGGACATTGAATCAGTGAAGGCTATCCTTGATTGCCATCAAAACTTTCGAAATTATCAAGTCTCTCTGTCAAAAAAAATAAAGAGCAATCTCTTTGCTTCGTTTCCTCAGCTAGCACCATTAATTTTGCAGTATGTTAGCATCCCAATTGTAGCCTCAAAACTTACCTTCGAAGATTGTCAACTCCACTTTAGTGCAGTATACAAAAGAAATGGAAGCTGGTGAAATTTTACCACCATTGTTAGATGATTAGAACTAATAAAGTATGTTCTTTGCAACTTGTTGACTAATGCTCTCGTCTCTTCGGGAAAGTGGATTAGAACTATCAAAACAATAAGTTTTGTTAACAAAGATAATATGGAAGCTCTTTATAGATCAAAAATCCCTTTTAAGTGCAATGGATGAACATTAAAGTCTTAAAAAGGCTAAGCTTATGAAAAATTCAAGCCAATACTAACATATCATGGACACTAATGTAGACTTTGAAAGATAAATTTAACGTAGTAATAAAATGCATTATGGGGAATGGAGGGAAAACCCCAATTTGGTATGAAAATTCGCACTTATTAGACTCCCTACATAAACAACCTAATGCTACTGATGGCAAACATTCCAGAATCCATAAAAATTAGCTGTAACATTCAGGAATGTAGATGGTCATGGCCAGTTGATCTTATATGGAGCTGCATGAGAAATCTTGGTAATATTCCTACCTATGAAGCCAAACCCAAGAATGAAGATAGGATTACTTGGTTGAGCTACATATCTGGCAAGTTTACTAACAAATCAAGTTCAAAACTTCTTGTTTATAAATGGAAAACCTTACATAGTGCCTAAACAATATACCTGAAGATCCCTTAATGCTCTGGCTAAGAATACTTTGACTCATTCAACAACCAAAAACGTACGCTCTATAACCAAAAACCTGAATCTCTCAATTATCTGTTATTTGAGCACCAATTCACAAGACTAATATGGAACAAGATGCTAAAACTCTGCAACCAACAATGCTTAGTGCAAGATTGGCCCATAGTTATTGGATTGGCAAACAAGATTCAACTCAAATGTAAAGTAGACACAAAAATCTTTCGAGTTGCATCAGGTTATAACATTGATTAGCTATTCCCTCTGCTAGCTTAATTAATTCTTATTTGGGCGTAGCCTCGTGGCCTTGGCATTCTCTTGAAAGCACCTCTGGTACCATTGCTCCTTCGATTTAATATTTTATCTTTAAAATGTAAAAATTTGGTATACTTAATCATGCAACTCTTCAATTTTCAACCCCTATTTTCATAAAATCGTAAAAAATCAGGGATAAAATATATCATTGCCTCATTCCCTCCACGCATCCTCATTGTAAAAAAGACCATGTAGCCACGTAAAGTTTCCATTGTCAGTGTTACACAAGTAAGCTTGCTGAGTAAACAGACAACACGAGGTCACTAGAAACCTCACAGGGCTCCAATATCAGGGATAAAAGCTTGGACATGCGAAACAGAAAAAGGACTGTTTGATCTGAAACCAATCTTGTGCTCCCATATCTGTACATAGTCTTGAAAAGTTCTAGTCCTGGCCCATCACTCAAATCTCCGTAGAGACCCAAAAAGAGTACAAAGTTTTAGTAGTAATCTGATCCTTCCAAGGTTTCAGTACAACAACTTATAAGTATAAAAATAAGCACCTTACGAAGTATAAATGGAAGAGTAGGCTAAGATCGTTGCTTTCTTTGATCTTCATCCTCATCATCAGAGTCGCCACTCTCTCGGAAACGAGGATTCTTCTCCTATAACACGAAAGAAACAATGATTTCCGCAACTCCATGTAAGATTTCTTAAGATATATAGATATATATACATACATACATATATATATTATATATATGAGAATTTTGGGTAACTAAGCAGTCACCCCAATGAATTCAAATCAGTAGTTCACAGAAAAGGAGCCATATGGTTTGAAATCACTTGCAAAATTGGCATGATTAGGAAACAATTCTAATCCATTAAACTTAAAAAGTTACCGGGCGGGAATCAGGATCAGAATTCCTCCGCAATTCATGATCTGAGTTTCTTTTTGAAGTTTCTTGTGCATGTCGGTCATCATCCCTGTATCGTTTTCGGTGATAATCTGCTTCACCAAAATGTCACAGATTGAATGAACTGTTATAGGACCATAACAAAAAGTCTAAAAATCAGAGCAAGGCTGGTACAGATTAAAAATCGAAGCTAGCCTGATACAATTTAAAGATCAAAGCAAGGCTGATACAATGCAATAATGTATAATTTGCCCGTTTTGTACAATTCTCTTACTAAGCCTAATGCAAGAATCACGACTGTAAAGCACACACACACACAGAGAGTACCTCTACCATGACGATGAGAATTGCCATGACCGTGGCCTCCACCATGTCTATCATCTGCATGATTAAAAATTTTAGATCTGACCCAGCCTATAAATCTGAGTAAAGGAAGAGATCACCCTAGATAGTTTAGATTAGACTTTACAAAAGAATAACATTAAAATAATCACGAAAATGCAAAATGACAATGCATGCCTCCCTAGATTTGAACTTCATCATATTACAACTTAGAATAAATGGGCATCCATAATACAACCAGAAAATAGATTGCAAATAAAAGAAACACGATAAATCAAAATCAAGCATCTAAAAAGTGAAGAAGAATAAGTCATTTCTTTTTCTTTACAAGGTAAAATATATTCTTAATATTTATTCACCAATATCATTCTCATTTAAATCTCAATTTTTCGATGTCAATCCTAAAACATATTGCTCATATGATGGCTTTAAATTTCCCATTTTGTTAGAGACAGAACTTCATAATATTTGTTCACATATATATTTGGAGAGAAGGCAATCCAGGCTCATTTGGTGAATAACTCAACCTTGGTCCATGCAAGCAACGCTTTGTTTGTTAAAGTTTCAAATGTAAGAGCAACTATCTGTTACCCATCGTGTATTAGTTGTATGTAAGCATTGTTTAGCAGTTCATTGCTTCAAGTGGTACTTATCATTTCCAATATCAATTGTACTTGTTAGAGGCAACATATTAGTTTTAGTTTCACTCTAGATTCTTCAGTTATGATGCAATGAATATGAAGGGAGACGATCGCCTCTACCTGTGTACATATGGAGTTTATCCAACCCTATATATGCTTATTCACAAAGACCTGACAGCATTACAAGGTTTGCAAAGTCTGAAATAAGCCTTCCATCTAGGCAAGTTGCAAGTATCAAGATAGTTCAATAGTTCATTTAATATGTTTTGGATTTCCATTTTTCACTCCTGTCTGGATGAAAATTAACAAACACGACCACATATTACATGATTATAACTCATAAAGTGGAATTTTCTTATACTAGCAACAACTTACAATGAGATGGCATAATTGGAGGGAAAGAACCAAATGATCCAGCACCGTAATCAACAAGCTGTCTTTGTGCTTCTAGCTCTCGCTGAATTAACTTTCCATAACCACCTCTGCGTACAACATGTTAAAGAAAACTGAAAGGAGACATGGAACTCTTTCAACTGATTCTAAATCAAAGATGAATTGGTCAACAAGTCAGCGTATTTCAACCATGATCCAATTACTAAATGAAATCATTCATAAAAGGAGCTTGAATATACCAAATATCCATGTTAGTCTAATACTGCACAAGTCAATCGCAGTAGTACGTAGTTAAATGTCCGTGCAAATGAGGTGCCAACCCAAAGCTATCAGCCCATTTTAAAAAGAACTCTGACTAGGAAAAACAGTTAGGCTTATCTCAGGAAAAATAAAATTCATTCATGTGTATTGGAAACAAGTCAGCGAAAATACTCAATAGAATCATGCCCCTTTAGTGCTAACAAAACGGAAGAAGACCCAACGACATTGAAAATATGTGGATAACTAACAAGCACAATAAGCAAATCTGGCCTACTCTACACTCCATTATCAGTGAGGTGAGTTTCAGCTCCAAATCATCAGAGACGCGAATAAACATAGAAGTATTCATATTCAAGGAACGCAATCAGCCAAGTTTTATAGAAGATAGACCTAGATAAATTAAGGACACAATCCAAAACTACACAAAGACATTGATCCCAGTAAGCCAAAGATAGCACAGATGACAATGATTACAATTACCAGTCTAAAATATACTTGCCAACCCATATGAAAGTCATTTGGAAGAAAATAACCGTTCAACTTGATCTACTCGAACAGTAACATCATCTAGGTCCATACACTTCTAGATTCATCCCACTTCTCACAACTTCCGGAAGACAGAAATGTAGTTTCAGCTTATGCAGAGTACATAAAAAATGAATGCGAAAGTCCAGAAAATCTGTGCTTTAAGCATTTGGACATTTTCAATCAACGGTAAATTGCAAATCTCATAGTTGGTCAGCAATATTTTTAACACTGTTCACATCTTCAGGAAAAGATGAATAACATTGAGAACACTTGGTAAATAAAGGATATCAGGATCATAATCCGTGCGATATTCATCACGCACCTGTAATAAGACAGGAAAAACAGATAATGTATGTAAGCAAAAGGTCAAACATGTTCACAATTGCTAGCTGGAACAGAACTATCACCTGTCCACCACTTCTACCACGGCCCCATTGCCTTCCTTCTTGAAACCCCCAATCAAAATCCACACGTATAGGACGATCATCAAGAATAGTTCCACTTAAATATTTTACTGCATCCTCTGTGTCTTCCCTAGAATAAAATCTGATAACACACAAGTACAAAAACCAACTAAGAGCCCCAATATTAAAACCTATTTCCATGTTTTCCCCTAAAGGGGCAAATCATACAGGCTTTAGAATAGGGAAAACTCTATTTAAGCTCTCTCAGATGTTGAAAATAAAACTATAGTGAGGTTGGTAGGTTGTCATATAATTTCCACGAAATAAATTAAAGAACGTGGAACATGTGCAAGAAAGTTCTTTTTTATCTTTTTAAATTGTCGCGCTTAAGTTTTAGTCTACCTAAAACTCCATCAGTGAATTCTTACTCATCCAAAAAGAAACTAACAAAAGATTGAGAAAAGAAAAAGAAATGGGGAAGAAGGCAATGTTCATGGCAGAGGAGCCAAAACCAAACCCATCAAAAAACAAGTAACAAAAACATATCACAATGTCAGGAATAATAAAACATACAAAACGAAACAAAAGCCACAAGGAGTTTTGGTGTTCTTATCCAATCCCATAATGATCTTCTTAATCTCTCCAGCTCGAGAGAAAAGCTCGTAAATTTGTTCTTCCGTTGTGTAGAAAGACATGTTTCCAATGTAAACCGTTGATGATGTCAGAAGCGCATGCTCGAATTCCTCTTGAGAACCTGGAAATCTTCTGTCCCTATACACTGATAGTTTGTTTGGGTCCTGACAACATCAACCAAATTTAATTTTTCTTAAAGCCAAGAAATTGAGAACTAATAACTATGTGTGGAGGAACAACAGTGCGTACCTTGAAGAGGGAAGCCATTGAAGTTGAAGGTTCTTATATTACAAATCCTAAAACCTCAAATGCCAAACTTGTTATAACCCTAAATGAAGAGATTCGGGTTTTTGGGCTAAACGCCTCTTTCTCCTCATTTTCCTGTTTTATTCTTTTTGACATTCTTCCGCCATTATGAAATAATAATCCTCACTCTTTTAATCTAATTTATTTTTAATTTAATTGATTATGTTTATATAATATTTTAAATTATTACATAACTTCTACTTTAAAATATAAATAAATCTTGCATGTCCACCAAAAACTTTTTCTACACATAACTATTTTCTTTATCATATTTTTTTTGCAATTGACTTTGGATCCTTTCTTTATATTTCGCTCTAATAAAGATATCTTGAACAGGGGTGGCAATGGGCCGAGTTGGGTCGGGCTAAGAATATGGCAGGCTGCGACCCAACCCACCGATAGGTTGACTGACTCGTGACCCACCATATTGCCCGCTGAGTCATAAACAAGTCGGATCAGGCCGGCCGTCTATTATATTTTTTGAAAAAATATCAAAACAATATTATTTCGGACAATATCAACGGGTAACGAGCCAAGTCAAGCCGAAATTGTCATCTCTAACCTTTAATACTTTACTATTGTCAAATACCAACAAAATTTGTAAATTGGGCTTGTTCAAATTTGTTTTCGTACTAAATGAGCAAATTTTGACCTTCTTCTCTAATCTCCTAAGCTCCTATCTACACTATCCATCTTAAAATCATTACACACACACACACAAAAATTCATTATATAAACTTATATGAACTTTCATTTATTGCTTTCTCTATATGACTTTTATTGGACCAATTGAGGTTTTAGCCTATATTTTTATGATAATAATATATTTTGCTACTAATGTTGTTATTTTTGGTGATATTATTAAGTTAATAGGTTAAAGAATCAAGCAATGTATGAAAGATCATGTTTCATGAAAGAGCAAAGTTATTTAATGGGCAATCAAAAGAGCAAAATGGAAGTACCAGTATAATTCAATTACATTTTAAGGAAATTCAAGTTAGGACTAACAATAAGGAAGCATCAAGCACTTCAAGATGTATTGAATCATTGTAATCTTTTTAATAACTTTATATCGATCAATACAATAAATTGTGTGCTTAATCATTTTAGGATTATTAACATTTAGGGAACAATGCATATTATTATCATAATTAAAAGGAATTTTGGCACTGTAAAATATGTTATCCCTTAATCTTGGAAAGGTTTTAAAGAAAGTCCTTTTGATCATCAAAATACCTTTTACAAAAATTTTGAAATGATTTTAGATAAAGTTTTTATTAAAGAAGTTGTGTTTAAAATCTTTGAAAGAACAGGGAGGGTTGAAAAATTAAGGGACAACAAATTTTATAATGCCAAACTTTTAGAATTTTTTCATTTTAGTGCCAAATTTTTTATTTAGTGATTAACCTTTCAAAAATCATACCACTTAGGTTAAAAGATAAGCTCCATTAAATTTTATTGATGCGACTAAAGGAGAAAACTTTAAAATGACATTTGGCCATTGACGTGGCAATATTATGAACACGTAGACAACCATATGGATTGGAATCAAATTTTACCTATGACCATTTGCCCATATTTATAACCATTACTTTCTTTCTTGTTTTGTAAAAATGGGAACATTGTTTCTAGCTTGACTTTATTTTATTGTTAGAACTGTAGAATTTTCATCATCATATTAAGGTGGAAACTTTTACTATTTTTCTTTTCAAAGCAAATTTATATTTTCCCTAAAAAGGATTACAGCATCCAATATTGAGAACTGTAATAGTGTCCCATCAAGGTTGAAGTTTGGGTAATCTTGGATATATCATGAATAGGCTCCCACGTAGCATCAATAAGGGATTGGTTCTCTAATTAAATTAAGACTTGTGGACACATCTAACCTTATAGGATGATTTGACAGTGACCCAAAAGTAATCTAGGTTAGGATAGGCTTCTGATCCATATGAATTCTTAAGGCAAAGGAGTGTGATGAGTCAAAGTATCTCATATGCATTGCCTGATATTGGTAACGTGGAATACGTTATGGAGTTAGTTGAAGGAGGAAGTTCAAGGTGATAAGCCACCTATCTAATACGCTCATTGATATAAAAAGGTCTAAAAAACAAATACATTTGGAATAAGAAGTAGGGCTATTCTTTATCAAAATAGGCACCCCCGTTGCTTATTTTGGTAAGGAGATACCCTAATAAATACAACTTTTGTCAAATTACGCAAGGGAAATGTTTGTAATGATGGAAGCCATTAAAAAAATATCATCAATACCTCCTCAGTAGTAGGTTCACAATATAGATAAATCACCAAAAGTTGAGGGTGCTATCTACCAAATGATCCAAACTTTGGAGCAGCAAAAATGGATTATTAAATTGTTTGGATATGAATTTGATATCATTTACAAGTAAGGAATGAAAAATGAAATAGTGGATCAAGGTGGAAGATCAAAAACAACAACAAGAAATTCCAGCTTTCCAGATCAAGGAATAAATAGAGTTTTCATTCTTTTTCCCTTGTTTCTTTCTTTATTATTGATGTGTAATTTTCAAGATGTTAAACACGTTTATGATTTTCTAAATTTCAAATTAGGGTTTATTCTAAATTTGTTTTGTGACTTTGATTATTATTGATTCAATATATATTTTTGTGTTGTGATAATTGTGCATGCTTATAGTCAACATATTGAGAGTGTGATTCAAAGTAGTCATATTAGATTGTGCAACAAGAGTTGGTAGTTTAATAAGTCCCATAATTATCAAATTAAAAATCATTCGAGGAGATATTTTTATAAGAAATTAACTATCTATTTCATTCAAGGAGATATCATACCTAACTGAAAACGTTAAGGAAAGTTTTGCGAATTAAGAGTTTGAAATCTAGAATTTTTGGATTCAATTAAGGTTAATTGATTAGGCCTTGAGAGAAAGCAATCAATACATTAGGAAATCTAGGATTAACATATAATTAGATCAATAATAGTTAAGGAACCAAAATAATCAATGAATAATTCCTAAGAATTCATCCTTAATCAAACCCTAATATTAATTTGGTTGCTCACTTGTTATTTGCTTAATTATTGTATTTTATTAATGTTTAATTTTTGTTAATATTTTCATTCAAATCATATGCTTGATACCTTAGATAAAGTTAGGTTCAAATTGTTTTATCTAGTTCCTCATGGAATCGATAACTTTATATATTACAAGATACGATCTGTATATTTGGGATGTATTGAGGGTTTTATTAGATAAAAACTTGCTCAACGCTGTACAGAGTTAGGATTTATTTTCTAATGCATTCGACTAGCATTTAGAATTTTGGCACCATTATCGGGTAGTGAAGTGTTTTTGTTTTCTTTTGTTTCAATTAGTATTTTGTATATATTTGTTTATAATTAGTTTTTACATTTATTTCTTGATCTTTTCATGTTTGTTAGTGTTTATGCAAAGAAAGGACACTACGAAGGCAGTATATCAATGCTGTTAGGAGAAATTTTGCCCATAACACATATTCTCAATTCTATAACTCAGGTTAGAGAGATCACTTGAACCTTAGTTATGGATGGGATAGTCAGAAAAACTACTAGATCAGCTACAGGGTGCACAACAATTCCCACACAGATCATAATTCTCTTATTCCAACCTAAGTATATATTTATAAGACTTACTAGGTTTATTGCTACTAATAGGTTGCATTCTTAGTAGGATATAAGGCAATTTCTGCAAGATACAAGGTCAAACATCTAGAATTTGGACAACCAGATGGGTCAAACGGTGGTGGATATCAACCACTTAGAATCACAAAGTGAAGGAAAGTTATCACCCCAACCTGAGGTAAATCCAATGAATATCGACGCGCTAACCTTAAACAATGGTGAGAAGCTTGAGAATCTTAAGAGGACTACTCAAGGGATTGCTAGTGAAGAGAAAGTTGAGAAGGAGCTCGAAGGAGAAAGGGATATATCATGTAGCTCAAAGGTAAAGTTGAATCCTGAATTGTTGTTAAGATTAATCCTCTACCTTTTTTTGGTAGGTTGGAGAAATTGAACAAGGAGGAAAAGGGTAAAGAGATATTGTAGATTTTTCAAAAGTGTAAGGATTCAGTAGAAATTAAAACTTAAAGATAAGGAAGAAACTGAACGTGAGTGCTCATCAACTTTAGGCCCTATCCTGAACAACCACAAGTAAAAAAGGCAGAAGTGGAGACACCTGAAGACCATAATTTTGTCACATGAGGAGGAAAGCATGGAGTCGAGCTAGTTACAATAAACAAAGGCATTGTTTGAGAGGCATCCCAAGGGAACTTTATTCCTTTTCCTTTACATTTTCACATTTGTTAATTCTGTTGAATACTCCATTTCTCATATTTAATATTACATTGGGTACAATGTAAGTTTTAAGTTTATTATGGGGATTATCATATGTGCTTTTAAATTGTTTTTTTTCCTTATATGCATGTGTGTTTTTAAGTTTGTTTGTTTCTTACGTGTTTTTAAGTATAAGAAAAAAAAGAAAGAGAGAGAATCAAATCAAATTAAACAAACATTTTCTCTTTTTATATTACTTCTAGGACTATATAGTTATAATTAGAGAGTAAGGTTAACTGGAAAAATTCATAAAAACTTAGACATGTAATTTCACTCTTGTGATTGGTCAATATACATCATCTTTAGAAAAGTGGCGACTAGTGGTAGGCATAAGCCAGTGAAATTTTAAGCCTTTTTAAATTAACACATCCATATCAATCTTATTATCTTTTGTTTATATGTGACCTTCATGATACGCACATCCTGAATTTTCTTCAATTTTCTATCTAAGAACACATTTTTATCCCTATGTATTATCATAAAAATGATATAGGCATTCTTTGTTTCACAAGTTACATTAGCAAATAGCCTACCTGTCAATATAATTTTTCCTTTTGATAAGCTCCCTTGAGCTTTATTAGCCTTTCTTTTTTTGCTAACCACATTATATGCATCAAAACTAACCAGATTTCTTACCAAGCCTTAAAGCTAGTGGAGCATTATGATTGATGTTTGTGGAAACACAAGAGTATAAGGGTAGGGGTGTGCACATGTGCAGGTTGGTTATAATTGTAGGAATGTCATTTTATCTCTTATCAATGAATTCCAATATTGATGTAGCTTCTTTCAATTTTTATATAAAAAAGAAGAAAAAGAAAAAGAAAAAGAAAATAAAAGAAAGAAAAATATGTTTAAATAAAATTATCAAAAAGGAAATGCATTTGTGTTGCAAAGTTTTTCATGATTAAAGTTATTCATGATTAGTCTTTCTTCCTAATGTTATATGGAAAGGGTGATTTCATTATGTTGTGAACGAGGGAGATGTTGTTTTTGAAGGATCACTCCTTATAGTTATAATGTATTGTTTATCATCGATTTTTGTGAGTGATTCCTTCTAATTCCTTATGCTTGATGTGATTTATAGTGTATAAGCTTGAATCTAAGCTATGAAACATAGTTTTTGCATTCATTATAACCTAATCGTACGTAGTTTTGAGTGAATGTTAGTTTTTGCGCTTAATGTACATTAAGTGTTTTTCTTGCTTCACCAACTTTGATGACTTTTGCACTACAATATCTTAATACATCTCAATTTAAAGTTTTCCTACATTACAACCTTAAAAAGTCCTTTGATTCATGATTATGCATGTGAATCATAGTGGAAGAGAACTGAAATGATATGCAAAGTTGTGAAATGTCTTGATCATGAATGGTATTTGAGTGTACCTATAGATCTATCTTATTCTTAAACACATTTTGTCAAAGTCTGCCCTTAGATTGCTCAATTTCAGAAAGGAATGCTTGTTGATTAATCATAAGTAAAGGAATTCAATGTTTAGTTCTTCCATGGTTTTTAAAGTTATTTCTCTTTTTTTATGACTATCTATTCTTGGCAAATATGGAAAATGTAGAAGTATTTTGGTTTGTGACTTTGATCTCATTGTTTTGTCCGAAGACGGTCAAAAGCTAAGTGTGAGAGAACTTGAAGTGTGCTTAATTGATAATACATTTACTTCATAACACTTAGTGATTAATGTTATGAAATGCTTAAGATACTCATTTCGGTTCATATTTGATTTTAGGTACAAGTTGGAAGCATAAGAGCTAAAATGAGTTAAAAGCACATTGTTTAAGTCATCCTCTTGATGTTCAAACTCATTTATCTTTGTGGAATGTGAAGGAGATGGATTAGGGTGAAGATAGGACAAGCAAATGCAAGAAAATGAAGAATTCAACATGACCGTGTATACTCACAAAATGAGATACAATCATGCATCTTCCCAAACATCTAATTTTTGCTATAAATAGACATTTAAGAGCCCAAGCATAACATGAATTGTTTTTGGACCATAAAAGGAGGCATAACTCTTACTTCTTTGGGATATATGGAGGGCTAATAATCTTTCTTCTAGTTCGAAGGGGAAATCGAAGTCGAAGAACACGTTTGGGTATCTCTCCATTGTGTATTGTTGATTCTCTCTTTAGAAATTGTTTATGTTATTCTTAGCTTAATGTTTTGGGTATTCATGTATGAATGATTAATATTCTCATTCTCAATATATTGTTTATATATGAACCATTACCAGAGTATGGAATATAATACGTAATAGTATTATTTTCAATTCATTTATGGTAAACTAATGGTAATGAATCATTAGAGATAATATGACATAAGTTAAATGGCACGAGTTTGTGCAGTTGTTTCCTAGATTATTGCATTTTCCTAGTTTGTAATGTTGTTGTCCTATTAAAATTAGAGACTTTATTCTCAATTGTTTGATAGTTAGGTTTAGTCAAAGAACTTACTTTGATCAAACATGACCAAAGAAAAAATTAGGGTTAACAGAGCTTGTTATTAACCTATGATTAATAGTTTTTAAAAGAGGTGTGAGAACAACACGATTAAGTATGCTTATTTGTGTGTAGGCTGAGATTGACCCAAGAATCAAATTCCAAACTTGTTCATCAATTTTTTCACTTTTGTCTTTTTTAATTTGATTTGCTTTCATTACTTCAATTTTACTTTGTTTTCTTGCTCCACTCATCCTAAACATTGATTCTTTTCATTACAAAAGTTACACACACATTCTTTGTTGATACAATCTCTACCCACCACAGTTATAAATTTAGTTGTGGAAACTTAGGTCTTATTTTTTGGTGCAGTTGACATGTATCACTATATATAAACATATAAAGATTATAAAAAGAATACAAAAGTATTTTCTAGAATTTTTGTCTTTCTTTTTTCTTCCTATGCCCCTCTCTTTCCATTATCTCTTTATGTGATATCTTCCCTTTAATAGAAATCTTATGAAACATTCACTAAGAAGACTATGTTTACATTAACCTAAAGCAAGGAATCTACAACAAAATGCAAAACTAAAATGAAACCCACCTTCTTAAAATAATGTGATAATCCTTTAATTATGATGAATGATTTATGATTGTTAAATAATAACAAATAATTACAATTGAGAGATAGAATTAGAAATAAGGGTTAACCCTAAATGTGAGACCAAGAAAGAAGTTTTTAAGAACAACAACATCACGGCATAAAGAGAAATAAAGCTTTGTCCTTTCATTAATTGGTATTCATGATTTGGACAAAAGATTGAAAAAATAATTAAAAAAACTCATCTGATTCAATCGGTTTTATCGTAAAAATCTTGAGTCGTTCAACTTTTCAATTTAGTTTTTAAGGTTTCAGTTTGATTTACTTTAATAACTTTTTTTATTTAAAACTGATAAATTTATTTATTAACTAAGTTCTTATAAACCAAAATAAATCAATTAATTTTATTTAACAATCACTTTTTTCAATTAAACTTTAAATTTTTCAATGGACAAGAACATTCTTTTTCAATCATATTTTAAATTATTTAATTTTGTTCAAATTTTAGCCAATTTGATGACGGTCTAATATTGGTTAAATCTTTTAAATATTAAACATCTTATTTTACTGATTTAACTTCCAATTTAGTTTTTTAAATATTGGACAAAAAAGTAATTATGATTCCAAAATTGTTAATGCCAGGTTATAATCTTTTGAATTTGAATGATAAGTACTTTTTCTATAATAGTTCAATCACAAAACTACGCTAGTAAATTTATTAAAAAAAACATTAATTTTTCCCAGCCAAATTTATCAAAAGAATTATGTTGACTTTAACTCGATTTTGTCAAAAAAAGCTCTCGAGAATTGGTCTCAATACTAAATAATTAGGTAATGGTGATTTGATGACAATGTTATATTTTCGTGCTGAATTCTTTTAATTGACAATTAAAAATTTTACTAATTTGGTCAATTTAATCAAAATTTTTTTCTCTTACCAAACTTACTTTCTCTTTTTTGAAAAGTTCTCGACCACAAAATAAGAAGCATCAACTTTTATCATAAAAGAGATGAACGAAACACAAAAATAACATAAGCTAGTGCTTCGCCTTGATTTGTAAGGTTTATATACATTTTTGTACGGAGATTAGTTTTTGATTTAGATTATTTACTTTTTCTGTCCATTTACTCTCTTCTTGTGTATGTCTAATCATCTCAAAGTGAATTAATAATAGTTAATTTAATTTAATTATAATTTGACAAGAAAATTATTCGTCGTGTTACTTATTATAACAAACGTGACTTTTCACGTTAACTCCGTTAAGGAATACCATATATTTGAAAAAATTAATTATTATTTTTAAAATTTTGAATTATTATTATAAAATTGGGTAAATTTTTAATAATTAATAATTAATTTTATTTAATCTTTTAGTTAAACCGTTAGTTTTTAACGCACCAACCGAAGACTAGGATTCTGGTAGGGTTTAAACGAGTTCCTGTCTTAGATCACCGAAACTGCATTTTAAAATGACGTCCTCGTCCGCCGCCCTGTCCATTTTCCGGTCAAGCTGCGGCCGCCACATGTTAAGCCGCTTAGCATCCAAACCCAAAGCTTCCACTGCGCCTCCTCGGCTGCGAGCTTCCCCGACCAGCCCTCTTTCTCAGCGCGTAATCAGGTCGATGTCACTGAATGAATGCATATCAATTCAATAATAGCAGTGTTAAACTGTACTAATTTTTGCTTTTGGTGATTGAAGGCGTCCGGCGCAATTGAGCTTCGCTGTAGAATCGATGATGCCGTATCACAATGCCACTGCTTCTGCTTTGATGACTTCTATGCTCTCCATTTCTCGCCGCTCTTATGGCTGGCTTCCCGAAGGTATAGTGTCTGTTTTGAATCTCAAACTCTCTCCACAACTTTGAGTTATTTTGCTTAAATGATATATGTTTGATTTTAAACCTTGATTGGATGGTTAATTTGTTGGTCCTTCGTTTTGTGTATGGAAAAATTATTTCCTTTAAATGGTGGAGTAATTGAGTAGAAATTAGGATGTGGATATTTTTAAGAAAACTAATTATTTTCAATATTCAAGTTTTGAATATGTCCTCGCTTCTTTGCTTGTGCTTGTTGATAGATTTTCAGGCGAACACTTGTGGCTATTGTGTATTACTGTTATGCATAAGCTTCTGGTTTCAAGCTTCCGTCTGTTTTAACCTTGGACTTTTATCGGGCTCTGTTGATGTTCTCTCTTGATTTTCATGTGTTTCATGCTAAGTTGCAAGTACGGTAATTTTTGTTGCATTTCTGTAACTAGATACCAATGAATACAATTTATGATGCCTATAGAGATTCACTGAAGTGAAAAATTTAGCAGCTATATGTATTTACTGCATTATGAGTACTTGGTTGTTTTCTCTTTTCATGACATTGCCTTCTTCACCTTTTCATAAGGGAAGTATGTCAGCGTATCATGTTGAATTCATTTGCAGAAACTATAACCAATCTCTTCCATCTTTATCCGTTATCACTTGAAAACCATAGAAGTTTTTCCATTTCCTTTTTGTCATTTGACTGGTTGAGGATGTGCATGCTACTCTCCTTTCATCTTGTAGGAAGAGTCAAGACTAGATGAAGATGGAGAAGCAACGATGACACAACCTCCATTTATTAATGTTCTTCATCATTTAAGCAAGTAGGAAGTATCTGATTTCATATCAGCGTACAAGGCAGAGCATTTCTCTTGTACAAGCATAAATAGAATTAAGATGTGTGATCTTTGTGCTTTGAATTACCCAGAATGAATTCTCCTGCATGTGGGGTTTGCATTTGCCTAAACATTGATTGCAAAGTCATCTACTTTCATCCGCGCTCGTATTCACAGTAAACTATACATTAGCTGTTAGCTTGTTTCAATCTACTGAAAAAAGGAAAAAAGAGTCAGTCTGATTATTACAGGACATACTGATTATTTTTATTCAATCAGCTTGCAATGATGATGTGTGATGAATGATCAGTGGACTGAAGCAAGTATTAGTACAAAATCAATATCTAGAAGTTTTGAGTCTGCTGCTGAAAGGACGAGTTTGATTTTGCAAGCTTCCAGATCCTTAATAAATTACTACTGGCTTTCCTGTCATTCTCTCCTTCCTAACACTAATACTTTTATGATGATGTATTTCAACTGGATTAATGTACAAAAGATTTGAACAAGATTAGTTTTTACTTTGTAGTAGTTTCTTTGCAGTTCTGCTATTTCATTATTATTAAAGGATACTGACATCTAGTGTTTTATTCATTTATCCCTACAGTATTTAATGAACGTTCAATTGATTTTTAAGAATTTTAAAATTTTGTTCACCACTATGAAATGAAGATTGCTAATTCAGAAATATTGAACGAGCTGTCTATGCAAATTTCTATAAGAATTGCCCTTCTATTATTCTAATACCTTTGATTCAATTGATGGTTGTGAATAACGTGAACAATGTCTGACACATGCATACAACTCCTCATCAGTGGATTAGCCATCCACGTTTCGCACATGCACGTATCCTTTTGCGTCAGCGGGTAGTTATTTCTTTACACAATAAGTTGTGATAAACCAGATAGAAGAGATTCAATAATTAACTTGATCATATTGTATTATTGGGTCTAAGTTTACGGCAACTACATTTGGCATTTCCTATTCTTCCTTGGTATACATTTGTAGAGCCAAGCAAAAGTGATAGAAAAACATTGGAACCAAGTTCTTGTTATTACTTTTGCTCCAATTTTTTTTGTTTAATATAATTCTACCATTCAATTTAGTCTTGCTTTTGCTCTCACATCAGGCATTATGTTCATCCTTCACGGCTAGATTTTACTTGCTGCTCTGATTTATTGCATCATGCATTTCATATTGAGACTTTTGTCATCATTCTGATGTTCTGTTTTCTGTGTTTAGGGCTGTAAGAATTTGTTGGCAATTCTGGCCCGAGAAGAACTATCTTTGATATCTCGTTTCCTCTATTTTGTATTTGCTTTTGTTGATAATATTTTTGGAATTCGTTGAAGTAGTACTTGGCTACGAGTTGCACCTTTTCTATTTGTACAAGATTTTGGTTTCAAGAGGTGGCTCACGCATGAATATGCAGCCATGTAATGATGTATTGTCTCAGCCTGAAGAAAGCGCCTAGTAGCATTGAAATATTGCCAACTTTTTCCTAATTTCATGAAAGATGTTTTCGCCAGTCTACGAGCCTATTGACCCAATATTACTATTGCAACTCAAGATTAAACAAACGTTCTTTTAACTTAAAATAATTGTTATCTCTTTCGGGTTCTTCAAGTACACTTGGTCTTTAACTATTTGTACGAAGCTTGTTTGCTGCAATTTCCTTTCGTGATAGTATTCTGCCACCAAAGCCATTTAATGAGTACTAACGTCAGCTTTGCTTGTTTAGGTTTGACACTTGACATGACATTGTTTCCTGACTTCGACGTCTCCATTTCTTTTCATTCTACGTATGAAAAAACATTATCCATTTCCTCACCAGCTCACAGAACGTCTAATATTAACTAATTGAACTTGAGCTTTAAATAAGTCGATACTATGCTGCAGTATGGTTAAATCTGAAATAGTTCAAATCAGGAAACAACCCACAGTTTGTGGATATTGAGTTTGAGAAAAATAGCTAGTAGAATTGGGCTAAATCAATCAGATATCATTCCCAAGCTGACACTTAATTATGCAGGCAACAAACACTGACTAAATTCTGTACCATCCCTGCGCTAAAGTCACATTCTACCATACGGAAAATTGTCTCAACAGCTCATAACCCAGGGGATAATATACTGAATAATTCAGAAATATTCACTTTTAATCAAGCTTGAACAGTAACCAGTTCATACTCAACCAGAGAGAGATTGTTGCTCTCTTGAACTGTGAAGTTTGCAGGTTCTGCAACCTCAATGCGTCCCCACTTGTCAACTGCAAGACGCATAGATCCCTTGAACATGTCAATTTTTGCATTACGCATAATCACGGTGGCTCCAGGCTTCATGAGATCAACTGCATATAATACATTCGTCAAAACCTTTGTTAACACACAAAACAGACTAGAGAAGCTAAAACTGAAAATGGCACAGGCAATCAAATAACAAAGACTTTAACCCACTATCGCAACTTCCTAAATGCTGCTATAGCAAGTAAAAGTCAAGTTCAGCTCCCATATACAATTTGCGTATCTAAGCAAGAGAGTAAATTTAGTTCATTGATGTGCAAGCTAATTAAGCAACCATAATTTCACTGATTAAAGCAACTAGTCTTGAGGCCTAGATGAACATAAGCCCAAGAGTTTACATGTAACAAGTAATTAACTAGGATTAAATAAACTTAACAAGCAACTAGCGTAAAGACATGTCGATTAGAAGTACTCCTGATCCCCTTGACAAAACAGACGAGAAAATGGACTATTCTTTTTTGGTACATCAGATTGGGATAATTACAAACACTCCTCATCCCCTTGTACCTACCAAGATTCTAATCCTGTTAGATGAGAAGGCACTCCTACCTCCCTACCATCTGGCCAAGCCCCCTGGTGGTTAAAACATTAAACCACAAATAGCTGTTGTGTGAATTCCAAATGCATGGTTCATTAAAAATGCAGAAAAGAGATTTTAAACCAAGTTATATATTTTCTCCACATTGTTAAAGCATTTTCCTATTATATTGTTCTTTATCTTATCAATATCGAGACACAAGTTTGCTTCCGAAGGAAAGTAGTACAAAGGTACAGACAACCGGAAAAGTTCTTAATCAAGTCCTTTCAAACATTGAAATCCCACATTAGTGGCAACATTACTTGGTCTAAACATGCCAAATTAACGCTTCAGCTGCCTCAAAAATAGTTTCATAGCTTTTCACGTTAGAAACCGAAAAGCCTACCAACAACAACAACAGCGTTAAATCAAACCACATTCTTACAAATCAAGGACTAAAACAGATAAAAAGTTCCCCTAAGTCCGAAGATTCTAACATTAATCCTAAAGAAACGGTCTCAAAGGTCACATTCTCACATCAACAATATCCCAAAAGAAGAAGACAAACTAACAAAGGAACACGTAAAAACGAAAACGGTAACCTTGCTCGTTGCGGGCAGTGAAAACAATGGAGGCAGTATTGTCTCCGACGAGGCATTCGGCGATGCGAGAGGGGGGTTGAGGTCGTTGAGAGATGGACGATGAGGCGCGGCGCGGCTTATGGGCAGGTACGACCTTGGAGCTGACAACTTTCACGGTAAGATTGTGACCAGTTGTACCAGGTTTGAGGTCCTCTACTTTCACAAATACTGGCTTTCTCTTCTCTACCGCTGCTGTGGCCATTTGATTGATGGAGCTGTTAAACCCTAGCAGCAGCAACAGTCCACTTGATTGCAACAACAATGAAGAACAGATAGAGACCTTAGGGTTTTTGATTTGGTTAAAGATTGTTTGCTTTGCGCACGTGTCCCCCTAACTCTTTATTTATTATTATTTCATATAAAAGTAAAACAAAGCACCCCCAAACGCACGCCTCCTCGGCTATACTCAAATTCCCTTTTCTAGTTATTCCTTATAATTTTGTAATATTAAATCTT
>JAOSBN010000009.1:5679601-5703252 GCA_027563595.1 Erythroxylum suave
GGTGGAAGTAGCCGTTAGGGATCGGAAGAAATGGGGTTTCTTTTGAATTGTGTGTGGATTGGACTTGGAGGCGGTAGTAGTGGGGCCTCTCCCTTGCAACGGTAGGTAAGCAAAGAACGCTCGGCTTTTAAAAAAAAAAAAAGAAATAGTAACATTGCGTCTAGTTTAATAATAGATTACCTTACTCTTGATTGAAAGGGCCGTCACTAGTCTTTTGTACTTTTAACAATTTCCCCGAGAGAAAGAGTGTCTCTTTAAATGAGCTTATGATTTGGTTTGAGGGAGTGGTGACAGTTGATAATCTGCTAAAATTAACCTGCTAAAATAAGATAAAATGACTTATGTGTTTGAGATTGTTGTTTTGGTAACTGCTGAAATATGAAAATATGTGTTTGGCAAGTGTGATTGTAGTTGCTGAAAAAAGATAAGATGATTAAAAAGCTCATTGATTTAATAAACAATTGATTGTTGTATAAATAATTAAAAAATATTATTAGCTATATAAATTTAAAATTATAAATGATAAAATATTAAATTAAAATAAGAAAATATAAATAAAATAACTTTAGTAAACAAATATTTCAAAAATATATTATTAGTCATATAAATTCAAATTATAAATATTAAATTATTAAATTAAAATAAGAAAATATAAATAAAATAAATTTAGTAAATAGAATATTTCACCTTACTTAAATACTATTGGCAAAAACTTTCTTCTATTAATTAAGTAAGTGCATAATAGAAAATACTAAAATATCATAAGGTTATTATCAAAAAGTGAAATTTCCACCACATAAGCAGTTTCCTATCGCAGCCCCCTTTCTGCTTATCTATTTCTACGGTAGCACCGCAGCTTTTCCCAACCTGCAGTTGTCGGCCGCAAATCCAAACGTGTGACTGCGTTTGGAAACTGCAATAGATAAGTACTTGTCCCCACCACACCTCAAATCGACACGCAGCCTATATTAGTAGAACTTTTGTCAGTAGAACTTTTATGAGAAGAGTTTTTCTAAGAAGTTAATTAACTGTTTGGTTATTATTTTAAAAAGAGCTTTTTTGAAAGAGCTTCATACAATAGACCGTTTGACAAAATAAAAATAAAAAACACTTTAAATTTTAACTATATTTTATTTTGTAATAAAAATTATTTAAAATATAAATATTATTTAAAATATATTAAACAATATGCAAAGCACAATATATTAATTATTATGTAATTTTAAACTATGTGAAACATAAATGAAAATATATCGAACCAAATCTTTTGTATGGATTATAACATAAGTAAAACTAATATAAAAAATAATTATTAAAACATATAAAAATTCAAATAATATTATATAAATCTCAAAATAATCGTAAAGATGCGTTTGTGAGAATTGTGAAAATTATGTGTAAAGCATAAGGATAAAAGAGATTAAAAATAGGCTCATTAATTGATCTGAAAAATCTACCTGAAAAAGGTGTTTTCTTGAGAAGCTTCAAATTTGAGTTTCTTAGAATGCGTTTGGTTCAGCTTTTGGTAGGTAGAAAAGCACTTTTTTTACCGCAAAAGCTATTTTAAGAAAAAAAATGAACGTTTGGTTGTAAATTTCAAAAGCACTTTTGGAGTAGAAATAGCTTTTTTAAAAAGCTATTTTTTTAACTGACAGTCAAATAGTCAACTGACTTAAAAAAAAACTCTTCTAAAAAAAGCTCTACTGACAAAAGCTCTATTGATATAAGCTCAACCAAACAGTTACTTAAAAATATCTACTTAAAAAGTGCTTTTTCATTTTACAGCCAAACACTCCTTTTTTAAAAAAAAAAGCTTTTACTGTGAAAAAAAAGTACTCATTCACTCTTCAAAAGCTCAACTAAACAGACACAGAGACTAAGATTAGTTCTAATCAAAATAGCCAAAACTAATAGAATTACATGATCGGCCTGCAACGTTACGGGAATTCATCTGCTTGTCATAACTCACGTATCAGATGTCACTCATGGCACCAACCCTGTCTAAACATAGTCTTAGAAAAGGTAGATGAGATGATAAGCATAGGGTTTATACAATAACTAATGTACTCATATTGGTTAGCTAATGTAAAAAAGGTCAAAAAGTTTACACGGAAATGATGAATGCTTATAGATTTCATGGATCAACGTACCAAAAGACAACTACCCATTTTCGAATATATATTTGTTTAGTGTATGCGACAACAAACCACTGACGTCGAGCTTTATTGCATTATTTTAGCTTGTGTTGTTTTATTGAATTATTTTAGTTTGTGTCATTTTCTTTTTTTGTTTACAAGGGAAGGAAAATACTGTGATAAACTAAGAAAAAGTCATCCCGCATTGATACGACGTGCCCCAGCAATCCTTGTGAATGAGATCCAAAAGTTCATCAGAGGTTCTGGCAGGATGTGCAAGCCTGGCTCTGCGGTCAATGCTAATTTGGCCAGTTTGTCTGCGCTCTGGTTCCTTTCTCTATAGATATGTTGCACTTGCACGGTCTAGTCACGAGCTAGTAACTCCCGGATTTCCTGCACCAACAGAACATACCTAGTCAAGCAATGATGTGATGCAGACAAAATGTTAATAACCTCTAGAGAGTCGATCTTAAGGATCACGTTTGGGTACTGTAGATCCCAAGCCAATAGAAGGCCATCAGCCACCCCTCGTAATTCAGCCGTCAACGTGGAACAATGTCCTATGTTAGTCAAGAAACCGCCCCTCACATTCTGGTACCGTTGTGTAATAAACCTCCGGCGGTATCGAGCGTTGATTCGTACTGGACGGCCCCATTCATATTTAACTTGACCCACCCTTCCTGTGGTGGGTGCCATTTCACTACCCGTCTGATGGGAAGGCCCATTGGATGTAGGACTCTGCCGGTTACCTCTTGTGCTTTGTGGATCCAACTCACATAATCCAACACTATGTGGTGGCCCCCAACTAGCCAAACAAAACCTTCTTCAAACAGACCCATGTTCTGCCATTGCCAAAGATACCAGCAAGCTGTAACAAAAATAATGGCCCAGTCCCCCGTAGGTTCCTGGCCATGGAGAGTAAGATTGCTGTACAACCACTGGTCCTCCGCCTGCTAAAAGAAATCGGGAATTAGCCCGGTGAGGTGAAGCGTTTACCAAAAAGCTGTTACCCTAGGGCACTCCCGCATGACGTGTAAGGTAGTTTCTGTCTACCCACAATACTGACAACTGTTGTCAGATGTGAGATGTCGAGCAACTCGCTGGGTGTTCGTCAGCAATTTTCTTTTGGCTAGAAGCCATAAGAAGGATCGGATACGAGGTGGCCCAGCCCATTTCTAGATAGCATGCCATATACAATTTGGGGATCACGGTTCCAAGTCTGTAACTAAGTCATAGGCGGAAGCAACCGTGAACTCCCGAGCTAGGCCCGGACCATAATACCTTGTCCTCGCTCCCCTCTAGGGAAGGCGGACACATTTGTTCAGTATCCCTACAAATAGAGAGCAGGAGAAACTAGCTGAACAGTTCTCATGCCCAAAGTCCATCCGCAAGCACATAGTCTTTAACAATGTTGTGCAACATCTCTTCAGGGAGGGGGGATGTTACTTCCTAGATAAGTGGTCCCGTATTGGCTAACCACTTGTCAAGCCAAAACCGTGCATGTTGGCCATTGCCTAACCGCCACTTGATGCCTTGATACACATACTGCCATGTAGCTGAAATCCCCTACCATGTGGGTGATGCCCCTTGCACCGGCAGCCGAGGAGGGATATGCGTATAGTCGAGTCTATATTTGGTTATAAAGACTTGAACGGAGCCTAGCTTTGTCAGAAGGGCATCATTGGAGGCTCTTATCCTTTTTATCCCAAGCCCTCCTTCGTGTTTGGGGCGACAAACTGCATCCCAATTCACCAGATGGATTTTCCGCTGATCCTCTCTAAAGATCCCCAGATGAAAGAGCGCATAATCTGTTCTAGTTCATCACAAAGCTTCTGCGGCAACCTGACTGTTTGCATAGTATATATGGGAAGGGAAGAGATGACCAATTGGGTCAACATCACCCGGCCCGCCATAGATAACTCCCGTGCTCGCCAACCCGTGAGTTTTTGAATTGCTTGGTCGAGGACGTATTGATAGGTATTTCTCGTAGTCCAGTTGAGTAGCAGTGGCACACCTAAATATTTCCCCAGATTTTCTATGCATTGGATCTGGAGCAGGTGGCTAAGCCTAGACTTTGTAACCGAAGAAGCGTTCTTTGAGAAATATATGCGGGTTTTATTATGATTCACCTTCTGCCCAGATACCGCGCTGAATTCCTCCAAAATTCTTAACACCTCCATCACTTGCACCTCCGTCGCTTCGCTAAATAGAACTAAATCGACGCAAAGAAAAGTTTATGTCATTTTCTTAAAGGTAATAACAAGTTCTACCCGATGGTACCTCCCATTCTTCATAATATTTAAACAATCTTAGAAGTTCATGTAAAGCAACTGAACGTTAGTAGGCCTTTTAAACTATAAGAGGGTACAACACGTGGGTTGTAAGAAAATCAACGAAAATGCTATATTCTCCTTTCGCTTCTCCATATGTTAGACAGTAATAACAATAACAACATCTGGTATAAATTTCATTGAAACTCAGGGTTTGAAGAAATGTTGTAATATTTAGCCTTACTCCTAGCTAAAAGAGAGGCTAGTTCCAAATTTTCAGATAGTAAGTATACAAAAAATGACATCTTTCTCCTTCATGTAAAGTTTTTCTCATGTGTTTCCTCATTTTATTTATTTTGCAGTAAATTAGAGAATAAAAGTAAGATGTCCAGTTAAATTTCATCTCTTTTATTAATGAATTTCAATCATCTTAAACTACTTTCTAGTTGAAATTGTATTGTGTTGTTTGTGATAACAATTTTGATGAAATTGAAAAAAAAATTAGAGAAACGATCTCTAGAAAAATTACAAAAAGAAGAGTTAGGAGAAAAAGAGAGGGTGAAGACAAATAATTTTATAAAATTTTAGGATATATTAAGGGGAAAATAGAAAACATTAATATTTAAGGGTAAAATTAAAATTTAAGTCATAAAAGAGTGTCTTAGTAATAATAAAGGATGTATAAGTAAAATAGGAAATTTTAATAGTTAAGACTAGTTTAGGGGGTCCTTTGATTTTACTTCTGTTCTTCTGCTGTGGTTTTTAGTTTTTGTTTTCTATTTTTTCGTTTATGTTTTTCTTAAAGAAAACAAAAACCTATTTGGTTGAGATTTGTAATATAAAAATTGAAAACAAAAACCTGTTTGGTTGAGATTAGTAATAAAAAACAAAATTATGTTTGGTTTTATCATTCTATTTCTATTTTTGTAAGTGTACTCTTATATTAATAATTTTATATTGTACATTATATTTTTCAATTAATTAATTATCATTACAATTAAAATTAGAGTATATGCAAATCAAATGTAATTAAAAATTACACATTAATTGTATATAATAAAATTCTATAAATTAGAAAATTATATTAATAAAAGATATCCATCATATTATAATTCTTGAAAACATAATAGTCCTATCATTTACAAAAAGAATCATAAATCAATTAGAAATAATATAATCACTCTACATTTGCCTAGCAATTTCATCTCGCTTCCAAAACATACCTCGAAGTTATGCTGGAGTGATATTATACTCTACTTGAGAACTTACATCTTCATTTTCACTTTTTCTATTTTTTTCTTCATTTTCGACACCATTGTCAAATAACTCATTGCTTTGTCTATACATACCCGGCATGTTTTTAAGTATAGGGAATCTTGCTTTTAGGATGCCAATACATCTTTCAATAATATTTCTTAATAAAAAATGCCTATAGTTAAACAATTCTTGTAGACCTTAAAGTCTTCCTCTGCCTCTATAATCTCATAAATGATATCTTTCACCTTGGTATGGTGAAAGAAATCTAGGCATATTAGTGTAGCCTGAGTCAACCAAGTAGTACTTACCTAACATAGAAAGAACATAATATTAACAAAAAGATATTAAAAATGAGTCATAATTACTGCCTTTATTTAAAATATTATAATACCTTGTGGAGGCATAGGAAATTGATTCGCTGTATTTGTCACTGTTTCCAAAAGAACTCGAAAGTCATTTGTACTACTTTCCCATTTGGCCATTACATATGCAAAATGTATGTCAAATGAACAACAATATATAATATTTTAGGTTGGATTAATTCTTTTACCCCTGTATGGTATTTGTTCATCTGTCGAAACATGTGCATCAATATATGTACTATCTATTACTCCTATACAATCCTAAAAATTAAAAAATATATTAAAATAATTTTTAATCATAAGGACATAATTGAAATAGTAATTAAATATATGAATGTACCTGAAAATATGGAAAGGATTTTGAATTATGTTGAATCTCAGGAGGTGTATTAATAAAAAGATGGTGGAGTAATGACTCTTTTTGCAAGACGACTAACTGCATATAAGACTTTTCGAAAGTACTTCGAAATTGTCCAGGTAGAATGTTGAAAGCGTTCTGCATTGACTCTAGTTGTCTCACTATGCCCTATGGTCATTATGAAAATGGCTACTTGTTCCTCATAGTCAAATGCCTTGTTACCTTTAAGCTTCATAAACTTTTCAACTCATCACATAAGTTCAATAAGATTATCTTTCTTATTCTTAAGTTTTCATAAATCCTTGTAGGATTCCCATTCAAAAGTTCTAATATCCAACCATGACCTGGTTACTTTTGTAAATGAAAATATTTGTTCTCTTCCTCAGCTACATAAATAATGATTACCTTCTTCCATTCATCGATTACCTTCTTCCATTCATCATCAGAATCTGCTTTGAAATCTGATAAGAAATCCATGTATCTATAATGCCAACATTAAATAATTAATAAAATATTTAATCAAACACAGAAAAAATATTCATACAAAATATAAACTTAAAATTAAGTCAAATATTCATACAAAGCACAAACATAAAATGTTCAAAATATAGAATAATGCTTCATATAAAAGTATCAAATCAACAAGAATTCGATATGCAATAACATGAAAATATAACTAAAGCGACATAATCCAATCCAACTTCCTTGTTTCTGTCATCTTCAAAAAAATATCCTTATAAAGTGGAGAATCATATAAAGCATTCACCGCTTTTCCATATTATACACCGTCAAGACCCAATTCATCTAAAAAATTCAAACATTCCATCATTATGTTAGATTCTTGAGATCTATTCTTTACAGTAGATGATGTTTCATTCAGTTTTTTCTTAAGTAAATCATTCTTCATTTTTTATTGTTCACTAAGTATAAGTAAGGCTTCTTCTATAATATTAGAATGTGTCTTCTTTGCCTTCTTGTTCTTAGGATATTTCTTTCTCTTTGATGGAGAACTTTTATTTTGATATTCTTTTCCATTATATGAGTAATCTTCTTCAACGTCATTTCCATGTTCCTCTTCTGTACTATTCGATGGAGGTTTAGCTGATAGATGTGTATCCACACAAGTTGCAATAGTATCTCCAAAAATATGACCCAAATCTAAAAATTCCTTACATCCTTTTTTCTTGAATATGTGAGCCATTTTATGTACATATAATGATGAAAAAGATATATGAGAATGAATATTATATAATATGATATATTAATAAAACAAAAGACATATTTTACTTTAAATAGATTTTTCTAACATTCATTTGTAGCATTAACTTCACCAGTAAAAGAGTTGTAATCGATTCCTATTTCTTTAAGTAAGTTCTTGAAATTCTTCAATCTAACCCTTAATCTAGTATACTTCTTATTGAATTTTGTTTGAAGCCCTGTGTTAATATTCTTCCAACCAGATTTGGAAAATGCAGTAGTCATTCAATTTCCCTTCTTTACTTCTTCAACCATCAAGGAAATTAAATCCATCTCTATAGTATCCTTCCATACCCCATCTTTTTCATTTACTTCTATATAATCATTGGAATCTTTCATATTGTTTAGACCTTTCATCACTAAATGTAATAACATATAAATGACATCAATCACAACAATTTTTACAAAATATTAAATGCTAAACATGGCTTAAAATAAACATGTGACAATCGTAACAATTTCTAAAAAATATTATAATTAGTTTATTGTTATAGTATTATAAATATGGATTATAAATACGAAGAATATATATTATAAATATGAAAAATAAGAAGAGTAAGGCATTGGATACCACTTTTTACTTTTGATATTTGAGGTGCCAGATTTCAAACTTCTTATGATGCCATTGCCGAAAGACAATGTCAAATAGACTACTAAAGCTCATGTCATTATCTAGTTTATTGAAATTTGGTGTCCAAACTTGTACGCAAATTAGATTTCACTATATGTGAAAACCTAGCAGTAAAACCATTACAGTAAATCATTTACACATTCCTTCATTTCAACTTTAGCTTCAGGTAATAGGCCATTTCAATATGATTCATGAGCAAAGGCTCAAGAAGCTTATAATATAATTGAGATGGTATAAATGGAAAATTTTTCAACATAACACAAAATTAATACAAAAAGATGGACTTTAATGTGCTACAACAGTGTCTTACATTACCGTGTTCAACTTGAATTCTAATTCAACTCACGTACTAATTCATTTAATGTTTCAGTTCCTTTATTAATCTGTGATCTAAATTGATGGGAACATAGCCTCCACATGCCACATTAAATGATGTGAAGACAAGAAGAAAACAAATATAAATTGATTGCAACTAGGCTTCACCCTATGCTCCACTCTATGCTACATTAAAGACGTGAGGATAAGAAGAAAATAGCTATAAAGACGTGAGGATAAGAAGAGCGTAGCTACAACTTTCTCCACTCTAAAAAGACGTGAGGACTAACAACAAAACAACTTCAAAGATATGAGGAAGAAGAAAATAGCTATAGTTGTATCCACTTTAAATGAGGACCAAGAATATAGCTATAACCTTCGATTTTAATAACATTATGTCAACTACTGTTTCCACTTCTTGTTCACAGTTTTTTGTTGGTTCTTTATAAAGGATAAGTTTGCCAAAAAAAGATGAAGTTATCGGTATGGTTAGCAGAGGAGGTAAAGCAAAAACTGAAGAATTGAAACACATCACACGAGAACTCATTCTAGTCAGAAAAATTGTTGTTCAGAGGAAGAACGAGAGTGCATCATCTTCTTTATCATCACAAAAGAAATGCAGAAGCTTATGCTCAAATCAGAAGTTCTACATGGCTGCTTTTAGTAAGTATGGCTACATATATAGCACTGATATTTTCTTCAAATCTCTCTTCCTTTTCATAGTTCTATATTGGTTCATATATCTCTCTTCCATCACGCCTAGTTTCTCTATTTTGTTTTTACTACCAAACTAATGCGACTGACCCTACTACTCATCAACAAAATACTCAGCTCAGAGTAACACAAAGAGAAAACAAGAAGTATGATGGGTTTGATGTTATGTACAAGAGAAATTGCAGCAAGCAACAGATATATATGAAAACAAACCTGGAGATATTGAAACACCAGTGAAGAAGTAGAAGACGAAGTTAGCACAGAGGAGAGAAACTAATATGAATGTGATTTTTTTTGTGAAAAAAAATTTCAAAATAGATGAAAACCTATTTTCAGAAATCACGAAAACATTATTTTTACGTTTTTGTAAAATAGTTGTCGTTTTTTATTTTTAAAAACGAAATATAGAAACAAGTTTAACTAAACACGATTTTAAAGGTCATTTATTAATTTACGAAAACCACAACAAAAAAACCTAAAAATGGAAAACAAACAACCCCTTAGTAATTATGGTGGGAAGATAAAGTAAGGCTATTTTTAATAATTACGAACAAAGTGGTAAAAAAAGGAGTAATTTAGATTATTATGTATATTTAAATTTGAAAAAATTTTAGCAAATAAAGACTAAGATAATTTTATAAATATCTAGGTCCAGAGGACAGATTATAGAATAGATTGGACAAATCAAAATAGTTGAGTGTGAAAATTAGGTGAGGATAATCTTAAACTGAACCTTATAGTAGTGTACGATTCATAAAAATTGTGAAATTTTGTTATCAATAAATTATTTTATGGTAATTTATAATTTAATTTAGTAATTAATTAAATTAATTATTAATGATACAACTATACGGATTTCTAAAATATATGAATTTTGTAAGAATTTTATTTATTAAACAAATGATTGACAAGGTACAAAATATTCAGTATTTATATTTTGTTAAGTGTTATGATGTTGTGCTGCCTGATAATTCAAGGAAAAATATGATATTTATAATTTTTAGTTGTGCAAATGTATAATTAAGAAAATTAGGGTAAGACAAATCGCATTCATAAAATTAGATAGAGATTGATCTATAATGGTTTGAGAATAGATTGTGAAAGTTGAAAATTTGTGACTTGTCTAGCTACAACACACTCATAATTTCATATCTTTTTCATGCTTACATTTAGTGTATTAAGGATGTTGAATGTCTTATTATGCTCATTTATAAACAAATTTTTTTAAAAGACATTTATAACAATTTTTATATACAAGACGTTACGTGGAAAAAATTGATAAAATATATTTTCATCTAAGAACTTCCAACATCTTGTCTAATTGACCTCCTAGTATGTTTTCAAGTTTTAAGATAGATAGAGAGTCTAAATCTAAACATGGCCTATAGAGAATATTTATAGGACATCTAATGATTTTCAAGAAGCCTAGATTCGTAGTTGTTCGAATTCATTTGGCTTAGCAACTATTTGTTCAAAGTAAAATTATTTTTGCAGAATCAACAACCTGACCACTGGACATTTACATGGACATATTTGAGGCTTATGAAATCCAAATAAGGTGATTCAAAAGCTCAAATTCAAGTTAACATCCTGGGCCATAATTCTTATGTAGAACTCAAGGCCCAAAAGTGTTGTTTTAAGGGGCTAAAAGACTGAGAAGGAGATGTGAAATCTTCCCCAACCAGGTCTGACCTTCCTCTTGGTTTTTTGGACCAATAAATGAAGAATATGTCATGCAATGCTTGATGGACAACCGTGCACTTTCATAAATTGAGCATCTTAATTGGTTTTCATGGTTGGATGCATAGTCGTGCACCAAACTATGTATATGCCTATCAACGTAGTTTTTACTATAAATTGACATTTTGGGCGGTGAATCAATAATGGATCGAATTTGGAAGAAACGAAGGGCAGAGCGCGCATTCTTTGGAGACACATGGAGGGCTAAGCTTGCTCAACTTGGTTCAAAGGTGAAATCGAAGTCAAACATACTTCTTCACTGTGTAACGTTGAATCATTTTCTCTTTAGGGATTGTTTATGTTATCCTATATTTATTGATTTGGGTATTTGTATAAAGATGATAGGAATGAGCTCATTAGGTTGTTTCTATGTTGCTAGAATCTTGAACACAATATGTAAACATTATGTTTTCAATTCATTTATGGCAACTAATGGTGTCGAATCATTGTGGATAACATAACCTTGGTTAAATGACCCGAGCTTATATGGTTATTACCTTGATTGATTTGTTTCCTAACTCGTAATGCAATTATCCTATTAAATTTAGAGAGCTTGCTCTAAGTTGTCCAATATCTAGGCTTAGTTAAAGAACTTGTTTTAATTAAACACGACCTAAGGGAAAACCAAGATTAACAGAGCTTATAGTTAACCTACAATTAATAGTTTCTAAAAGAGGTGTGAAAATAACAACTAAATGAAATATGTTCAATTGTGTATAGGCTGAGATTGAACCGAGAACTGAATTTTAAATCCATCTTTCACTTTTCACTGTTTGCTTTAATTTTCTTTCTTTAGTTTAATTCCACTTTATTTTGTTATTTGAATCAAACCAAACCATGACCTAAACACCAATTCTTTCATTACAAAAGCTACACAAACACTCTCTGTGGATACAATCCTTACTCGCCTCTACTATAAATCTTAGTATGTAGAGTTAGATTTATTTCTGGTGCATTTGACACACATCAACAATTAATTTGAAAATTTAATTCGATATTGATTATTCTATAGCTATTCATGAATTCAATGATCAGAAATTGTCATGAAGGATTGGAACAAGTAGCAAATAGGTTATTTATGAATTTGCATAGTTAACTTATAAAAAATAAGAAAACTAAGTTGAATAATTGTAGTTATCTCAATTATTTAATTTAGGATCTAGTATTTTTCACTAAGCTTATTGCTATCAATTAATTGATATAGAATGCTATCATACCTAATAAATTGATGGTAATTTTTGGCTTGAAGGATGGATTTGAATAAATTAATTTAGGAAATTTTGAGGTTTATTAGAGCTATCCTAATATGTTTTAGACTAACTACTTGAATTGTAAAAATTAAGCTTTTTAAACCAATTTTTAATGCTAAAATTAGATGAGATCTTTACCTTGAATCAAAGTTCAGCACTCTTAAATTTTTCACTTTTATATTCACTTGATTTCTTTTAATTTCTTTTTAATTTTATTAAATTACTTAATTAATCCTAAACTCTTACTTTATTTTGTTAATTAAAATTAAAAAAACTAGTGTTTAGTTCTCTTGAGATTTGAGCTGGTTCTATAACCACTACGGGAAGTTAGAGAATCATAATTAATTTTGAGGGCTTCGACAACCTTATCAAAGACCTTCTAATTTTAGTTTTAAATTTATGTATAAGTGGTGGAGATATGAATTTTTTACAAGCTTATATTTAATAATTCTTTTACGCATTGATTTAAGAGTTCTTACACTTTTTACCTTTAGCATTTTGAGTGCATTGAGTGAATCCTTAGTAAGAATGTGAAGATTTATACTTTTGATTTCAAAAAGATTATCGATGTGATTATTATTGATAGTGACTTATGAATGATAGTTCTATGATAACTTGAATCTAATTGTATATTAATTTGATTAATATTGGGTTAATAAGGGATGAATGTTTGTAAGATTGATAATTTAGATTATGATTTGCTTGAGGACAAACAAAAGCTTAAGTGTTGAGATGTTTGATAAATGATTATTTGACTATATTTACCTATATTAATGTGTTTTACTTGTTATTTAATATTTTTATGGTATTGTTGGTACTTAATTTGTTTCAAGTGTGTTTGAAGGTGATAATTGCTATTTTTGACCAAAAGGAGAAGAATTAAGATGAAATCGTGACATAAAACGAAGATTTGAAACAACTTGGAGATACACGGACATGTATAGTGATCATGTAAGTCTTTATAAACGTGTGAAAATTCAAAAATATTGTTTTTGGTCATGTGTGTTGCCTATGTAAGTCTCTATGCCCATGTAAAATAGTGAACCTATGTGTTTTTAGAGATATACGGTCACCTACACAACCACATAAGTGGTCGCATATATCCGAAAAACCTATTTTTTATTGTAAAAGGATAGTATTGGAGGCAGATTAGGAGAGTGGTGAGTTTTTAAGCATTTTTTAAGACACAAAGAATAGGCAGTTAAAAATAGAAGATGAGGAAAACATAAACATTACACCAGAAGATCTGATAGAGAACATCATTTAATCCAAATTATAAGAAGATTCATTAGAGACAAAAGAGAGATTTAGAATATGATTTTTTTTTTCTTCTGATTTTTTTATTGGTTTGTTTTCTATGTGTAGGAACTAAATTAATTACCACCTAGGTGTGATGAACACTAAGTTGTTTATTCAATGCAGTGCAATTTTATTGATTGATTTATTGTGATTTAATTATAGGTTATATTCTTGAACTAATATATATAAAATAATAGTATATTATTTGATTTCATATGATTGAGATTGAGAAATACTTTTAGGTAAATAGATTTACCATAATTAGAAGGAGTTTCATGCAAACCTAAAGATAGGTTGACATAAATCCTTTGGATTAGGTTCAAACCTAATAGTGAAATTCACGATTCAATAATGCAATCTTAGGGTTTTTAACTAGAAAAAGATTTCAATTAATCAATTGAGGGTTAGATGTTAATATTCTTGAAAAAGATATTAACATAATATATGAATTTGCACAGTCCAATAATCAATAGCTTAATTGCATGATAAAGGGTTAGTATTTAAGAATTCTTAGGAAGATTCATCACCTAGTTACTATTTACTTAATATTGACTTTTCATAGTATTTTCCTTTTCCTGATTTCATTATTAGGTCAATCTTAGTTTATTTTGCTTAGTTTATTTTTTTAACTAAATCGACAACCTAATTTGACAATTAGATAACAGAGCAAGGGTTAATACAAGTACTTATAATCCTCATGGGATCAACCTGTACTTGTCAATGCTAGCTACAGCTACAACTTCGCCATACACTTGTTGTTAAAAATGATAAATCTTTATAAGCATAGAAACATTAAACAACAGTCCATATCTTAAAATGGTTAATTGAAATATCTTTATAATAAAAAATCGTAAGTGCGCATTAACTTGTTTGATGAATTTTATTTGATAGATTTGACTCTGACCCATAAGATTTATGTGGTCTTATCTTTAGGATTCCATGTAACTCTTATTATTTAGCATATTTCAACTCAACATAAGATCATGAATAACTCACAAAAAACTTAATTCTTTTATTAAATCGAAGAATCAATCTAAACATATAGTTCTAAGGCTCCTCCCATCTAGATATATCCTAATTAAGTTTATACTAAGGTAAAGAAATCCAATAGCAATTAAGAAAGTAAAGAAGATAGAAGATGTCATTCTTATGAATTCTTAACATCTTATAGTTACTTAGTTGAATTTTGATAGAATCTTCTTCTTTTCTTTTCCTCTAAAAATTCTCCTTTCTTATTCTAAAACAATCTAGCTTAGCTCCTTAAAACTGTCGTCCAATCCCTAAAGTAGAAAAACTTGGAATTTTTATAAAAACTATTACCAGCATAGGTTTGTGTTGCTCCTATGTTGGCTTAGTAACTCAATATTTAAATCTTAAATCATGCATATAAGAGTCTATCTTGAGAATTCGATTATGAAGGCAAAGTTCATCAATTTCCTAGATTTTTCAACTTGCATTAAGTCATAAATCAATTCCATATAACTCCACAATCCTTTAAATTTTAACTCACTCTATAAAATTCAACCTAAAGTGTGAAGTCAACATACATATGAGTAATGCTTCAACTTTCAAACATTTGCATGACTTATGTTGATAGTAAAGCAAAAAAATTCACTTCAAATTAAACAATTCAATTCTTATTTAAAAAGTCACCTAACTTTTGATGGAAGAGAAAACACTTAATCACAAATACTCCTAGTTACCTAATTAGGTCAGTATTTTTAATAGCTACTAGCACAAATTTTCAAATTCAACCTTTTTTTATCTATTTGAAGTTAATAGAGTGAATTTATTTAATGTTCACTTATTCACACTTTTTTTTCTTTTTTTAATGGAATGCTAGAAATTCTTTAAAAATTTTACTTCTGACTTAATCGTATGCATAAATTACATGATAAGTACCATAGTGAAATCAAATAATTATTTTCAAGATTAAAGAAGCACATTAAAATTAACTTAATAATTAATACTTATGTCTATTTGCCTAAATAAATCAAATCACAAAACAACTAACCTTTTATTGAATTATCTCAACCATTATTCTTTCAAAGTGAAAATGTTTTCCTAGAGTTATTCCACATTAAAGTAATTATAAACAAATTGATAAGTAACTAATTCACTTCCCTATAATTGAGTTATACATTATCCTTAATGCACATGCCATATAAAAGCAGTAGAAAACCTTAAAAAAAAAGAGAAAAGGGAATTTAGGATAACTGGTACTCTCTTGATAATAAAATAATGTTGGCCTTGTTAAATTCCATTAATAATCTTTAATCTTAAAACCATTAATGGGGATCCTCAATTATTGGCTCACTCTCTAAATTCAAATAGTGATGTTTTGTAAAACATGAAAAAAAAATCGACCTATGTTGCTTATTGTCTTATATAGCTAACAAAACTCAACAAATCTAATTATAGGTAAGATAATCCTAATATAATAATGAAAAGACATCAAAATATGTTTAAATTCTTGATTTTGAAACTACTTTAACTTAGAGCACATACAACATAATAAATACTAAACAAAAACATACTAAATCTAGTGATAAAGATCATAAAACCAACTAAATTGAATCAAAAATACCTAAATCATTAAGTTGTCTCACAATAACTGCTTTTCTATCAATCTTTTAATTGGACTTTTTACTTTAACTCTTCATCATGGTAGCTTCTCAAATGAAGGCTTGATTGTACTTTTCTTTGGTCCCTTAATCTCCTTAAATTTCCTCTTCCTACTTATAGACTCATTAGCTTCCATGGGTGCCATATGCTCCATTACAATAGGGCTATATATCTCCCCTTCTTTTCCTTGCATGATATAAGTCTTCAATAGATCTTTTGTGATTATTTTCTATGTAACATGAGAAACTTCATTATCAATCATATCTATAAAGAAACAATATCGTCTTTGTTGATGGGATGTCTTATGGTTTTAGATATCTTAAAAGCTATTTTCTCGTTTCCTACACGTAAGATTAATTTCCTATTCTTATGGATTCTTGAAATTTTGAAGTCCTTTAATTAAACTTGATGTAATCTCTTTCTATTTCTCCAAAATTGCTCCTTTTTTCAATCCTAAGATGCTCTAGTTTAATTCCTTAAATTATTGTCTCATCTTTAACCATTTTAGGCATAAAAGCATAGAGTTTTTATAAAAATTATTGCCAATACCGAACCAAAATAAGTTTTTTTTATACTCGTGTTGCTCTAATAACTCAATAATTACCTTATATTATAAATCAAAGGGTTTATATTGAGAAACAATTTTGAAGGCTTAAATTTGAATTCATGTTTAGGCCTTATTTTTCCATGTGGCAAATTCTCGAAGAAACGAAATGAACTAATAGCCTACATAGGTAGAATACAGGTCCATGTTTGACCTATGCTTTGAGTCATTCCTCTAAAATTATGTCAAAATTGCTCTAGTTTGACTTAAATCTGCACGATTTCGTTTCTTCTTCATTAAGATTATAACATTACTTGAAAATATAATATAATCCGCATTAAGTACCAAATTCTATAAAAATCATCAAAGTTCAAGCAAATTTCTCTCAATACTGTTAAAAGCATAGTCTAATTAACAATTATCACCTTTATCATGTCATGTATCTATATGTTACTAGTCCTTTCCTTCAAAGTCAAGTAGCTAGCTATGAACTATTAGATCTAAAAGAATCTAAGAAATTTAAGGCATGTCTTTCTTAAAAAATACAAATTTTATCTCTATCTTTCCTCTATATGTCACACTCTTGTTAGCCAAAATTAGGATCACTTAAACCAAAAAAAATAAGTCATTAATTTGTCATAAATGTAGCATCATCATCCTCATTCATTTAAAACTAATTAAAAAATATAACATTTAAGTTATTTACCACACAATCCGTATCATCTTAGTCATTGATTTTGAATTGTTTAAATCTTGGCCATTGAAATAGATCTACTACTCAACCATTCAAAATAATCAAATGAAAAGTCAAGATTAAGTAACTATATATTGGAGAGATAACTAAGCCGTAAAGAAATATCTAGATACTCTCTAGTACTATGATTTTTAGAGGTCAAAAAGGAGAAAAAGTATGATAAGAGTTCTTCTAAAGAAAAAATTGAGCCACCTAAAGCTAAAAATTAGTTCTCAACCCTTTTTGAAATAAAGACATTAAATGCTCTTAATGTTTAGGAATATGAAATATTACATCCCAATGCCTAAATAAAAGAGTTATGATTATGAGGGATGATGGAGGAGTAGAGAGGATAGCTGACTCGAATGAAAAAAAAGCTATACCACCACTTAAATATTATAACAATAAGGGTATTGAATATGCTATTAAGAGCAATGTGATTATCACTTAGAGATCATTAAGCCTTAAAATCAAGGAGGATGGGTTAAAGCAGTAAAAAGAAAATATATTCCATATTAAATTTCACATTTATGACAAGGTATATATTGTGATTATTAGTTTCAATAATATAGAGAACAGTACCATTGTAGAGAAATTGAGTTTACTTACTATAAAACATCAAAACTCATATAAACTTCAATACATTGAAGAGTGCAAAGAGATCAAGGTGAACAAGTAGGTGATGATTTTCTTTTCTAATAGAAATTATTAAGATGAGGTATTATATGATATCATACCTATGTTAGTTGGTCACATCTTATTAGGAAGGTCATAGAAATATGAAATAAATGTTGCATATGAAGGCTTTAAAAGTAGGTACGCTTTGATGGGGGATGATGGACCTATTACTTACCTACTTTTAACTCCTAAGTAGGTTTATGAAGACTAACTAAGATTGAAAAAAAAGAATGAAGGAAAGAAGAATGAGAGGAAGAAAAAGAGGAATAATATTAAGAGTGTTCTTTACACTAACCCAACCATGATTGTACCTTGATAAAAAGAGAATTATTTCCCTTTTATTATGAATGAAGGTTTAAAAATGAATCATTTGAAGAGTGAGGGTATAATGCAAATACTTCTAGCTCAAATAGGTGACCCATTTCATATGAATTTGGGTTAATTACAAGAGCTAAAGTTCGAGGGAAAATAATCATCTTTGGATGAACATAGTTTCCAACATAGGCGTTGAATAAATTTTGCCAACTTATCAAAGTTACAGGAGTATTCCAGATTGTGTCTAACTTCACAAAGTTAAAAAGAGATCTATAGTCTTAGATACAAGTATTTTTTAGACCATGCCTACTAATTTTTAAAAGTTAGTAACTAACATGATTTGGTCCACGATCATATCTAAGTCTATGCATGTTTCTTTTTAATTAGAAAATTTTTGACATATTTGTTATTTGGAAGTCGTCAAAACTTGTTTTCCTTATTCTTCATTCAATTTCAAGCTTATTGAAGAATTTTTTTTATGGCATTCAAATTCTTTTGGTTCTTGATTCCTTATAATCAACATATTAGTTCCTCTATATGTTTGTTTTAGCTTTAAGACTAAATTAAACTTGTTCATGGGTTCTCTAAGTTCCTCCATATGTTTGTTTTAGCTTTAGGACTAAATTAAACTTGTTCATTGGTTCTCTAATGTATATTCCTAAGTTAGTTAGAATCACTTTTCCCCCACACTAATAAAAGCTATATGATCACAATTTTAAAGAATATGGTCTACTTCAATAGTCTCTTTCCAATAGCTCATCACTATATTAATAACTTACTCGATGATTGTTGGTCCCTAGATTACATATAAGAGTAGGTGAATTATGTGCATATACTGTTTGACCTTTTTAAATTTCTAATGATTGAATTGTCTATTCTAATGAATGAATATGAAATATATATGTAATATTAAAACAAACACAACAATAATAAGAGAAAATAGGGAAAGAAAGAAAAAACCAAAATTTAATAGTTAAACTAAACAACTTTGCTTGCATTCACTTCCTAGGATCAATTAGGAGTTCACTATTTGCTTCCTTTAATAGGTGAAGAGTAATCTTTCATACGTAATCTTCTTTGTCATAGGTGAACTATAGCTCTTATAATCATCTTATTTTATCACGAGTGAAAAGAAAACCTTTTACAACTCTTGTTCATGGTTAAGAGAAACCATCATAGTGTATATTCTAGTAATTTTCCCAGTTGCAACAATTACATAATCATATATAACTTAAAATCTTCTTTTCTTATTAACACAAATGAACTAAGGCTTAATAGATGCCATACAATGAACAAATGCACTTTTTACCCTCTCAAAATTCTTACCAATTCTTTAGTATGCAAGATATTCATCCCACAACTCAGTTGTAGTATATAAATATACTCAAGACAACAAAATATGCCTATTAGAGATACAAACTAGTCACTATAATAGGTATTATAGTGACATTGATTGACCAATGTACAACATTGATTGACTAGTGTTATTGCACAAACTCTTCATACATAACAATATCTTTCTTTTAAGAATAATGGTTGATTAGTATGTCATACTGGTCAACCAGTATATGTAAAAAATATAGAAACAACTTTAAAACCCTAAGTTAAGGGGGTGTTTGTTTTGATTTTTGTTTTTGGTTTTTTGTTTTTGTTTTCAAATTCAGTAAAAAAAACATATTTATTTGAGTTTTTAGTTTCTGTTTTTAGTTCTGGTTTTTTCAGTTTTCAAAATTATGAAAACCTTAAAAAAATAGTTTTTATTTGTTGTTTCTGTTTTTTCTCATAATCTGATTTACTATTATTTAAATAAATATTATTTAATTATTACTAAAAATTATGAATACTTTAATTCAAGATTATATATTTGATAAATTAAAACTAATTATCAATAAAAATTATGAATTATTTAATTTTATTTAATTTTTATAATTAAATTATAATTAAAATTTAATAATTATTGATAAGTATAATTAAATTTAAAATATATAGATATTCAAATAAAATTTGATTTAATAATTAAAATATATTTCAAGTAAATATTAATTTATAAATAAAATTTTAATTTTAAATTATTTATTTTATTAAAATAACATAATTTATTAATAATTTGTTAATAAGTATTAAATAAGAGATTAAATAAATTTATTTAATTAAAAATAATTTATCTTTAAAGTTTATCTAATATGTAATTATTATCAGTGATAAAAATAAAATTACATTAACATTAGCAACTAAATATATTTTTGTTTTTATTTGAAAGAAAAACATAAACAAAAAACTGAAAACGAAAACTAAAAACTACAACAGAAAAAAAGAAATAGAACCAAGCAGCCCCTAAGTTAACTCGAACATGAGTGGATCAAACCTCCTAAACACAAGTATTTTAAAGTCAAGTCATTTCAAAGATCAAAACACACTTTTAATAAGAAATTAATCCAAATCCATTTTAGAATTTCCTAAATTATATTTTCAATGCATTAAGACGGCTTTCTTTAACCTCAAACCAAATTTCCTCTTGACCTTTTTTGCTTAAGTCTTTAACAAGTTGATTTTTTAAATCAACAAATATCAAAATTATTAGTAGTAAAATATTTTGTTAATTTCAAAATTATACGTTAGAACTCACTTGGTTCAATAATCTCTCCCTATTGACATTACATTTAATGATATTATGAAAAGTAAATATTAATATTAAAGCAACATATAATGCACAATTCCTCTTAATTCATGCATCATTAATTTATAAAGATCAAGTTTCACTATTACTAATTTCTCTCCCTCTTAGCAATATTAAAAAGGTTATATAGTAAAAAACAAATAGCTTTACTCTTCCTTCAAAGGAAATCCTTATTATATGGGTAAAATGTATAAGCAAAGTACTTGGTCAAGGAAAAGCATATTTTTTAAAAATGTTTAAAGTTCAATATATCTTTTTTTAAAATGTTTAAAGAATGAAGAAATAATAAGAGAGAAAAAGAGAAAGAGGTGAGGGAAACAAAACAAAGAAAGAAGAAGAGAAGGTGAAGAGAGGAGTGAGCAAGCAAGCAAGCAAGCACATGGGCTCAGTCCCCTGGGCACATTCTCATCTCCACCATCGCCGCCGTGATATGGACTCGTCGGGTAAGGTAAATGTTTTCATCCATTTTACACACAAACACAGACACACACTCTTTCTTGCTTAGTTTAAAGTGAGTTTAACTTTGATCAATTTACTCCATTTCTTCTCACAGATCTCCTTATTTTACCTATTCTTTATCCTTCAATTTCATTTTTTCTCGTTAATTCGTTAGATTTTTAGCACCCAGTTTGCTGCTTTTGTTGTTCTTTGAGTTTAACTGTTCTTTAATCGTTTGTCACTTACTTGGAATTGTTGTTTTCTATGATTTTTAAGGGTTAGAATACTAATTGAGCGACATGCACTCAATCCTTCACTATTTTGTTTGGCTTTCAAGTTAAAACCCTCTAAACATTTAATGTCTATAGCCTTTTGACTCCCTGCAAGATTCTTACTTTCTTTTACGCTATAGTTTCTTTGCTTGCTACTTTTCTTGTTGGTTAGGAGAATTATGTCTATGAATGAGCTGTAGCGGGAAAAAAGAAAAAAGAAATAGTGACTTTATATCACAAGTCTCTTCCTTTCAAATATAGAAATGGTTGTGATATTGTTGATGCTTTCTTGACATGTAGTTTTGGTTTCCCGTAAGGGTCAACCTTCTTGCGGCCTTCTTTCCTTCGTCTCTCTTCAATCCAGAACCATCCCGCCTTTTTCTTTTTCATCATTCCTCTGCTCATTAGCATAACTTTCAAATGTTGGTTTGTCTGTCACCTTCAAAATTCCTTTCTATTGATTGCCTCGTCGAAGAAGCAAAGAATGAATTATACATCCAAGTTAGCTGCCTATGATCTCCTTTTTGTCTCGATACCACCTTAGTACCACTTTAGTTGATGAATGGTGACCTTAAATGGCAACTTATGTCTATAAGAAAAGTTATTATCTTTTGATCTTTAATTGAGTTGGCACAGTCATACAGATTAATTGGTGAAGAGAAATTGGTTGTGCGGTTGTTTCTACGAACAAACAAATAGATGGGTAAAATTCTGGTCATTAAACAGTGGAGCTTTTCATAAGGTTCTCATTTGTGTTAATTCAGACTTAAGTATTTTGTTCTCACAAACTTAGGAAGTGCTACTCGTTTATATCTAGATGGCTTGAGGAGTACTTGTAAAACTGGTTTCTCGTCATCAGTAGTTTGATGTTATATTTTGAAATGCAGGATATGACAGCAGCAGTCATTGAAGGAAAAGATGCAGTCACAGGTCACATCATCTCAACCACCATTGGAGGGAAGAATGGTGAACCGAAACAGGTTGGGACTTGATAAGGCTCTCCATTTCTACTTTTGTCCTTTCCTTTTCATATTGATCTGTCTTTTATGGTTTAATACTTCCCTTTGTCACTTCTACACACTTATCATTTGATGCATGATTTTTTGTGCAAGAAAAGATTAAATAAATGCTTATGATGGCTTATGGTCTATAGGAGTTCTTCCATTACATTGTTTCCAATTATTCTTCTAAAAGAATTGCCCTTAATTAAGTTATTGATGAATTTACTATTTAATTTTTTTTGTAAATTTACCAAATTTTATTTAGTTCTTTCTAATGCTGCTTGCAGACAGTCAGTTACATGGCAGAGCGTGTTGTAGGTACTGGATCATTTGGGATTGTCTTCCAGGTATCTACAATGGCAAAAACAGTTAATTCATTCCTCATCGCTTTTAGTCTCTGAAATAACGCCTGTGCAGGCAAAATGCTTAGAAACGGGAGAAACGGTAGCTATAAAGAAGGTCCTACAGGATAGGCGGTACAAAAACCGTGAGCTGCAGTTAATGCGCTTGATGGAACACCCCAATGTGGTTTCCCTGAAGCATTATTTCTTCTCTACAACAAGTAACGATGAGCTTTTCCTGAATTTGGTTATGGAATTTGTCCCTGAGACATTGTACCGTGTTTCGAAGCATTATAGCACTATGAACCAGAGGATGCCCCTTATATATGTGAAGCTCTACACCTACCAAGTATGGACCTTTGTTATCTGTGGCTGTATTTTATTTTAAAACCATTCCTTCTTGTGACTTGGGTCTTGAAAGAAAACACATTTCAGATCT
>JAOSBN010000009.1:5703352-5714656 GCA_027563595.1 Erythroxylum suave
TTATCTGTGGCTGTATTTTATTTTAAAACCATTCCTTCTTGTGACTTGGGTCTTGAAAGAAAACACATTTCAGATCTTTAGAAGTCTGGCGTATATCCATACAGTTCCTAGAGTTTGCCACAGGGATGTGAAGCCACAAAATCTTCTAGTATGCATTTCGCTGTTACACTTCCTCACTGCCTTCTCTTCTCGCTTTCCTATTAGTTGGTTGACTGGCTATCTTAACCTAGTAACATTGCAGGTTGATCCTTTAACCCACCAAGTGAAGCTCTGTGATTTTGGAAGTGCTAAAGTTCTGGTAAGCATTTCCATTTGTTAACTCTGCCTCTTTTAATTAATTACGATAGTAACCTAAATTAATGCAAAAGTAAGAAAGGTATGTGATATCTGACTTGGACAATCGACTAAAACTCTTAAATTTCTTGCCTTTTTGGTAATTTGTTTAATTTTTTGTGAGCTTTATCTGCTCTAGTATGTTTCTTACTCATAATTTTGTCATGAGCTATTACGTTTTCTTTAATAGTTACAAGTGGCAAAGTATTTGTTTAGTAGCATATAGATTCTGAAGAAGCAATTGAAAAATGTTAAACTGAGTGTGAAGGTACTTGATACTTCTGTACTCTTATTGTTGATATACTTTGTATTTTGTAAACCTGTTTTTCCAATATGTTTTATGGGAAGTTACATACAAACTTTCTTGGTGATTGTATAACTTGATGAACTGTCCTTGTTCCTCTTACCTCTGAATACAGTATCTTGAAAAGATGCATCTAATTTTTTTTGGTTACATTTAAGAATTTAAGTGGCTTAATTCCCTTTCTTTTTCCTTGTTTTGAGGATGCATCTGGTGTTTCCGTAACATTTAAGTTAGTTGGCTCATTTCTTTATGGTTAACGTTGGTACTCAGAAGAGTTCTACTATTTTGAAGGATACAATTTGGCAGTTTATATTGGCTATAATGGACAAACTAATCAGTCCAAACCACAACATGGATACTTGTTGCATGAGAACCTGAATGGGGGAATAGAAATGTTCTAACTGTCTGGGATATGGACAATTTTAAAATATTTATTTCCCTAATTAAATTGTTGTGTTATTCATCTTTCTCACATTTTGTCTTTGCTATTAGGTCAAGGGTGAAGCAAACATATCATACATATGCTCTCGCTATTATCGAGCCCCAGAGTTGATATTTGGTGCAACAGAGTATTCGACACCAATTGATATTTGGTCAGCTGGTTGTGTTCTAGCTGAGCTTCTCTTAGGCCAGGTTTGTGACTTTATGGCAATTTATTTTATTTTATTGCACTACAAAAATCCATCTGGTTAGCCCTTTCTCCTCCTTTCTTCATTTCATGTTGTATAGTACTTTTTTGCTACAGTCACTTTACTTATTAGAAACTATGTCTTTTTTACAGCCACTGTTTCCAGGAGAAAATGCAGTGGAACAACTTGTTGAGATTATCAAGGTGAAGTCATAATACATCTTTTGCTGGAAATACTAAGTTTCAAAGAACCTTACAAAAGCATCCTTAGCTGCTCTCTTGTAGGTTCTTGGTACTCCAACTCGAGAAGAAATTCGGTGTATGAATCCCAACTATACAGATTTTAGGTTTCCCCAGATTAAAGCACATCCTTGGCATAAGGTATGTAATATGCCATGCCTATGATTTCAAATGGCTTCGGTCATATTCCTGATAATGCACAATGAGTAAGTGACAAAAAAATATTGTTGCCACCCTCATTGTTTTTGTTTGAAATAATATTTTACTATTGGTTAATATAAGAATGATGATGAACAAGTCTCAACTCATAGCTTAAACTGTCTATAGTTAACAAGAACTTAATCCGACAAGAACAGGAAGAAAAAAAAAAAACTCTTTGCAAATGGTTGAATTGGGAATTTGTTTTTTTGCAAGTATGGTGACGATATGAAGTCCTCTGTGGTACATGAGTGCGCTTTTATCTATTCTGCAAATGTATGGTTTGTGCGCTTATGCTTATGGGGGGCACGTTAAAATTTGGATGTTGCAAAAGCTAAGATATATAAAGCAATGTTAGAAACACCAACCTAGGCCTTCACATGCTAAACTGAGTGTGCATGAGTATACATACATACGTTGACCACTCTTCTTGGATCACTGTGTTGCTGCTGTGGCTATCTCTGTGCGTGCAGAAAGTTATTAAATCTGAATTTTCTGTTTATTTTTCATTTGACACATATGGTAATTGTTTTGGAGTAAGCATGTAGTAAATCAAATGTAATTATCATTGGTCCAGGTTTTTCAGAAATGGATGCCTCCTGAAGCAATTGATCTTGCTTCACGGCTTCTTCAATATTCACCTAGTCTTCGCTGCACTGCGGTGAGTTTGTTTCCTTTGCTTGGAGATTCATCGAAGATGAAGTACTTGTAAAATGCATTGCTTCATCATTTACTATTCAGTGAACACTGGATCAAAACTTATTTGGCATGTCATCTTCTGTTGGGTTGAGACTGCAACTACTCCTTGGCTACGTTCTGAGGTTTCATATTTTATTGGAGATTCATCAAAGAAGAAGTACTTGTAAAATGCAATGCTTCATCATCTACTTTTCAGTGAGCATTGGATCAGAACTTATTTGGCATGTCATCTCCTGTTGGGTTGAGACTGCAACTACTCCTTGGATACGTTCTGAGGTTTCATATTTTCACTTGATGTTAATGAACTTTATCTTGACTGATATTTTCTTTCCTTGTTATTGCAGCTTGAAGCATGTGCACATCCTTTCTTTGATGAGCTTCGTGAACCCAATGCCCGCCTTCCAAATGGCAAATCAATGCCCCATCTTTTCGACTTTAAAGAGGAAGTATGACAAGATTAAATTATTTCTCAGCTGTTCATACTTGAACTATCTAAGATATGGAATTAAAAGATTTTGTGTTCACGTGACTATCTCATCTATGTCCTTCCTTTGCTGAACTACAAAATATTTAATTATAAATACCTTACGTCTTGAGTTAACTGGACTTAATCATTTGATTTGAGCTAGAATTAGTCGGCGTGTCTTCTGTAACTACTGAATGTTAACTAGTCTACATATGGAGTTATGATTGACCACTATCAAATAGCTATAACCTTGGTTAAACTGGTCATGAGGTCGGAACCTCACCATTTCCTTTCCAGTCGCCACGCTTGCAGCAGAAAACACTTGACTTTTTATGTTCTCAGCCTCCAGTGTTTTCTGCTTTGGTAACATTTGTGAATTACTCCGCATGGTTTGTTGCTCTGTTCAAGCTTCCTCAGTTTAATTTTCTGGAGTCATCCACACTGGCCTGGGTCCTGTTCATTCATCTTTGTAGCATGGCTGATTGGGTAGAATACCAGTGCTAACCTTTGGTCCTCCTCGTAAGAATGCTTAGATGAAGTTAGGCATAATACTGCTGCTAACTATTGGTCCTCCTTTTATGAAATTAGCCATAATTCAGCTGCTAACAATTGTTGCTTGGGTGACAGCCTGTAAATATTTTTTTGGGAGATTTCTACGTTACCTAACTATGTGTCTGGCCATATCCTTATTTTTCTGCTGTCTTAATGAATACCCTACTTCTTGTCAACCCCACCAATATGAAGGATTGCAGTTGGGTAACTCTTGATAAGAATTGGCAATGACATCTATGATACCTTCTTTCCTGGATGAAGGTTGTGGGTACTGGATGGACACTGGCATATTTTCTTTCGTCTTCAATGTTGCAATTATTGTTAGTTAATTCTCTTCTTATTTATATCTTTTTGCAGCTAGCCGGTGCTTCTCCTGAACTAATTAATAGGCTAATACCTGAGCACTTGAGAAGGCAAGGCACTGGCAGACAGGCCTTGGCTTGTGGGACACAAAGTTAAAGACATGAAAACCTTGTATGGAGTACTTTCGTGTTGGATCGATGTCAAAGTAACGGGGATGCCAAAGTTCAATCTATTACCAAATGGTTGGGCCTCTAAAGACGTGCACATATTTACTCTTGAATGGTGATTGTCTATCCTGTTATTTAAAGTTAGAAGGTATTAGTTTGATGCTTCTGTACATTGTTTTGGTTGTAAAGACGCAGAAGGCTAGAAGTATAAAGTGATGCAATTGATGTCTGAACCATTTAGGGGCGAAGACACCCTTTGGGGAAGCTGAAGCTTGGCGGTTTTCAAGAGTAATGTGGATTGTTTACATGAAGATATATGCTGTTCTTATAGCACCCTTTATGCAAATATAAGGTTACATAGGAGGATTAGTTCTCTGAGCTAACTAATATATACAATTAGCAAATGTTATCAAAGGACAAAGACCAATGTTTTACAGATAAGAGAGTGAGTGAGTGTATTGCTGATGGTGAACAAGGCATGGTTGTACGGGTTATATGCTTGGTATTGATGATAGTGAATTAAGGTAAGAGTAGTATATATGGGGAGTTGGGACCAAATGATGAAATGGATCTTAAAGATTAGTATTAGCAACATGAGTGGATGAATAGTTGCAAATAGCTGGGTTTAGTTTGCTTGGAGTAGGTTGGGTATTACTAATATATATTATTACATGAGCTGTACCAGTACTCTTTGATTTTCCAAACCCCACAAATCCTTCCACGCCCCAAAACCCCCGTCCTCCCCACGCTCTTCCACTCTTTTAAATTCAGTGTTCACCACGAGCATTCAAGTGCGCGTCAGTCTATGCTTCCCACATCATACTTTCCCACCGCGACGAACGCATATCAACCGTCCACCTGTGAGATAAGGATATAGAGAGAGAAGTAGGGTTTTTTTTTTTTTTTTTCCAGAGAGAGCGAAACGGTACGAGAAGATCTGCTCGAATCGTTAATAAGGTAACGGCCCCCAAACCCTAATCGGGTCTCAATCTCAATCTCAATCTCTTTTAACAGTACCAAATTTTACTTCTTCAAGCTTCTTCTGTACATCTATCTATCGTCATATATGAATCTGCTAGTGGTGGAGAGCGAGTAAAGCGTGTACTTGTATTTGTCTTTTACAGGCGAGATTAGATCGAATAAGCTTCTTTGTTTATTGTCGTCTGGTGGGTTAGAGTTGTGATTGATTTGGGTTTTTTGGGGCAAAATTGGGGTTTTGGGTGGGAAAAACCCTAGTTTGAGCCTAGTAATTTGAGTCAGATTTGCAGGGGAAGAAATTAGGGTTTTGGGGGTACTTACATGTATGGCTTCGGGGAGTGTAGTAGGAGAGGGAGGAGGAAGTGAAGGAGCAAGGGAGAAGCAGAGATACAGTGAGAACAAGGTTTATACGAGAAAAGCCTTTAAAAAGAACCTTACCAACTTAACCTCCCTCAACACTGCCGCCGCCGTCGCCACCACCGTCACCACCACCACCACCACCACCACGACCGTTGCTGATGCGACCAATTACAGCGACGTCAATAAGGAGGACATCCAAAGCTTAACAACCCCGACCACCAACACTAACAATACTGCAGCACCTGCCACCACTGCTACTTTGCTCACGTCTGAAGGTGGCGACCAGGCTAATGACCACAGCAACCACGATGCTGATGTTGGTAACAACAACCAAAAAATTGTTGAGGAAACCTCAATTCAAAATCAAGAATTGCAGCCCTCAACTGTGGACAATTTGAATTTAACGCAGCAACAGCCTACTTCAGTACTGAATGCGACTCCTGATGATTCTTCAAGTTTGAATAGACCGCCAGTTGTAGAAGTGACAAATGCTCGAGATGCTCCCTTAGGTGACGGGCCAGCCGAGGAAGTATCAGATGACAGGGTGAAGATAAATTTGGCTTCAAAGTCAAAACAGGAAAAGAGAGAGCTGAGAAGGAAGTTGGAGAGTGAACTTGATGTGGTTAGGAGTTTGGTAAAAAGGATTGAGGCTAAAGAAGTTCAACTTGGGGTTGGTGGTTTCAGTAATCCAAAGATATTGATAAATGACGGGGTAAGTAATGGGCTGAAGAGGGTTACTTCGGATGTTGGTTCAGTGGTTGTTCCTCGCGAGAGTACTTCTATTCCTACTCCTACACCTAGGCAGTCTAGGCCTTTGAATCAACTGAGCATATCTGTGCTGGAGAGCCAGAGCATTGGTGAGAATTTGGAGAAAGAGAAGAGGACTCCAAAAGCCAATCAGTTCTATAGAAATTCTGAGTTTTTATTGGCAAAAGACAAGTTTCCACCGGCAGAGAGTAACAAAAAGTCAAAGTTGAATGGGAAAAAGCAAGGGAGAGGAGATCTGGCTCATGGGTTTGGACCTGGTACTAAAATTTTTAAGAGTTGTTCTTCTTTGCTTGAAAAATTGATGAAGCATAAGCATGGTTGGGTGTTTAATACTCCAGTTGATGTGAAAGCTCTTGGTTTGCATGATTACTTTTCCATTATCACACATCCTATGGATTTGGGAACGGTAAAATCAAAGCTGACCAAGAATTGGTACAAGTCGCCTGAAGAGTTTGCAGAGGATGTCAGACTTACTTTTCACAATGCTTTGACGTATAATCCCAAAGGGCAAGATGTTCATGTAATGGCAGAGCAGTTGCTGAATATATTTGAAGACAAGTGGCTTACAATAAAGGCAGATTATGATCGTGAGATGAGGTTTGCTCTTAGTTATGATATGGGCTTTCCCACGCCAACATCAAGAAAGGCCCCTCCATTGCCTCTTCCACATCTTGATATGAGAAGGATTTTGGACAGGTCAGAATCAATGACATATCCACATTTTGACATTAGATCTAGAGTCATTAGTACTACTCCTTCAGGAAGAACCCCTGCGCCGAAGAAGCCTAAAGCCAAAGATCCAAATAAAAGGGACATGACTTATGAGGAGAAACAAAAGCTTAGCACAAACCTTCAGAGCTTACCTTCTGAGAAGTTGGACAATATTGTACAGATAATTAAAAAGAGAAATTCAGCACTTTTCCAACATGATGATGAGATTGAGGTGGATATTGATAGTGTCGATGCGGAGACTCTTTGGGAGCTAGACAGGTTTGTAACCAACTATAAAAAGAGTCTTAGCAAGAAAAAGAGGAAAGCAGAACTTGCGATGCAAGCCAGAGCTGAAGCTGCACAGAATGTGCAGGAGAAGGTAAAGTTACCATATTGCATTAGTCTTCAATTATTTAGGAAGTCACAGTGGCTAAATGTTTCTTATGTTCTTGTTTCTTTGTAGACTTTGGCAGCAGTTGTTGCAGATACTGCAAAACAAAACAAAACAGGTGAAATTGACTAGGTTATGTGATCCAATGGAACTTCTTATATTCTGTTCGATTTTCATTTGACAGTTTTCTTACCTTTTGGTAGATGAAAGAAATGTTTCAACTTCATCCCCTGTTCAAGATGGAAAAGAGGGAGATGATGGGAGTAGGTCTAGTAGTTCAAGTAGCTCCAGCAGTGATTCTGGATCTTCTTCAAGCGGTATTTTGTGTGCTTATTTAGTTGTTATATTATACTAGTCTCACAAGTTGGTGTTCATATGTATATATATATATTTGGTTTATGCATTCCCTTTTTGCAGACACTGATAGTGATAGCTCCTCAGCATCTGGATCTGACGTAGGGAATTAAACTAAGGGCTTCGGTAGCTCAGGTAAACCTATTTTGCTATTCTTGCCACTAAGATCTGAAGCTACTATTGTTTTGTATATAGTTTGTAATTTTTTCATTTTGGTCTTATGATAGGTATCAACTATGAGATTTGACTGTATAGGGATTATTCGCTTTCTCTCATGAATTGACTATTTAGTGAGTAGATAGTGAAGATTGTGAATATGCTATGTCAATAAGGATTTGCCACAAGTAATTGGAATAATTGATTGTGAGAGCCAAATTTATCGAAGAAATTGTCTTTCGTTCAAGAACAGATACTGAAAGGTGTCATATATACATGTATATTTTGGGGGGTATCTACTCTAATTTGATGCTCAAATAGATAATCTATGACATAGAGTTTTGACCAGCGCTTTGGATTAATAACTATATACATGATAGCAGTTTCTAGGTTTGGAGAAGCTTATAATTGAGCAGAGGTATGGCTGTGACTGTGGATCTTTTAATTGCTTATATAGAGTATTAGATGGAATTGGGATTTTCAGTGTTCATATATTGTCGTTGTTGTTCTCATAAGCATGTGTTGTTTGCTGCCGTTGAAGGTTAATAGTGGTTAATGACAGTTCTTATACTTAAAGAGTATGTTTTATATTATGATACTGGGGAATTGACTTGCTTATACTTGAGTATAAGTAAAAGCAAGAAGCTCCTACAAAGAAAAGATATTGCATAAAATTTGTTATGGAATTGGTTTATCATTACTGCAGAACTCTTGCATGTTCACCTCTTGCAATGGTACTGCAGCCACATGACATAAAAACTGGCTAAAACTCTTGTACAATCTAGAAAATATGCTGTGCTAAATATTGTATAGCACCAAACGAATACTGCACACTTCTTATTTAAGTGTTTGTACCTTTGTTTACTGTGCAAATGTTGTTACGGCCTGAAACCTTGTTGAATAAGATTCGACAGTGGCTACATACCTGGAGTCAGTAGGCTTTTGTTTATCATTAATTGGTGTTTTTCCTTAATTTTCTTTCAAATGGTATTTAATTCTCATTTTATATGTGACCATATCGTAGACATACAAACATTTCATTTCAAGTTCTCACATTTGTCTGTTTCTAGATTGTTTTAAAGTTTATGGAAGAGAAACTGTCTCTTTTGGCTTTATAGTTTTTTTTTCCCTCAATAATATTTCTGTGTGTTTTTCTGCATGAGCCCGTTCTTTTTAAAATAAAGGGGAGATGCTGAGAGAATGCTGTCTATCATATGTTAAGAATGAATTTTTTGTAAATACATATATGCCAAAAGTTTTGGTTGGATGCCCTTGTAATGGGACTTGTGGTTAATTTCGTTTTTTGTTGGAGGGGAGCGCAAGGTACTGGCTTGAAGTGACGCCCCTGCCTAATAACTAATAAAACGGTATACATTTTACTTTTAGGAAGTTCCTGGTGTTTTTATGACTTTTACATAACAAAGACCATGAAAAAGCTGTGACATGGGTCGGAACTTGATGCATGGTATACACACTTCCATGTCATGTCCCTAGTCCTTTCTCCACTTCTGTTAATGCCAACTAACTAAATAAAGCGAAGTCTTATGCAATGTTTTGAAGTGGTGATTGGTGAGAGCATTAACATCAAAATCTTCTCTCGATGTATGTCTGCGGACTACTGATTGTATAAATCTCCTATCAAAATCAACGAAGGATCAAATCGATTAAAATGCAATTTTTATATGTTATAATTTTTAGTAACTGTAGGTTATAATTCAAACATGAACTAAATGGAAATGGCTCATTTGAGTTGCCTTATAATGGCCTGAATCACACGCAAGCTGGGTATTTTGAGGATGGTTTTGGTTATTTAAGCAATTTTGCTTTCTAAATATTGCTTTTCAGTTAGCTGCTGCCCTTCTGGCATTTTAGTGTCACATAGCTGCCCATTCCATAAAACATTGTGAATTATTTCAAGTTATTTAATTGTTTGTTCTTTAATAAGCGTGTTACTTCTGATAAACTACCACAGTAATGGCTTGTTTCTGCTGTCAGTTGTCAATTAAGTTATCTCTATGGCTTTCTTCTGGCCCGGTATTTGATGTTAGCCAGAAATAATAATAATTTTTTCTATTTGACCGACATTTTACCCGATCTTTGATATTAGCAGGACGTAAATAATATTTTTTTTTAACTATTTGACACATTTTTTACCTTTTCTTTACTTTGGCAGCTATCTGGCATTATAGGGTAGACGCTGATCCTAAATTTAGTGATCTGATGAGCCCCAGACCACGTCTGCGGTTAGGAATCTGCTTTTGTGTACAGAGAAGATTGCGAGACCAGTTATCCTACTACTGCAATTGGGGCCTTGTTTCGTGTATTGTTGGGACTGGTTTATTGAATCTACGAGTTGCTTAGTTATCTGATCAGAAATTTGTATAATATCCTGTAGGATTTGGTGATGATTAGATACAGATGGTTTGGTTTCCTAGGCACGTGTAAATGGCTAACTAAAGCTACTGCTGTAGTTTCAGTGACACATTCTGTTGATTTTGTGGTAGCATATTCAGGATTTATCTTAATACAAAAAGCAAAGTGTGTAATTCAAGCTCATTAAATTAGAATTGCATCTCAGAAGTTTGTGCAGTTAATCCTAGCCGAGCAAGCTCATTTCATTAATCTTATGTTTTCAATTTCTAACGAGTAAGTCCATAATGCCCTAATGCTAACAACTCTGAAGATCTGACTCATTAGGGCGATTCTCAAATTAGCAATGTATTATGTTTTCACCAATAGACATAAGTGATAAAATGAAGTATATCAAGGTAGAAAGCATTCTGGATAAACTTTGCATATCAATTAGTTTTGAGAGTTCGTCAAAAGATTCAATGGCATAGTATGCTGGTTAAAAATGCTTTTCACTTCTTTGTATAAGCACAGCTCTAATTGTGTAGTGAAGATTCCAATATGGTGCTTCCATAATAAGGGCATTGGTTAGCTTTTGTTTCAAGATTTTGAACACCTACAAACAAGTTGGAAAAACGTTAAAGGGCACATCCTTTTGAAGGAACTCGGTTAAGGGTCGAGCTATTTTAGAGAAATCCTTTATGATATTTTAAAGGGCACATCTTTTTGAAGTCCAAACACTAGCCTTGGTCCATTAGAGTTCGGTGTCCAACAAGAGAGGACGTAGTAGAGTTGGATTTGGATTGAGAGTCTAGGGGTTCAAATTTAAGGAGGAGATAAGAGGATAAGATGACGGACACCAGCTAAATTCTATCTCTTTCGGATAAGATGAGGTTTATTTAAACTTTAGCTTTATCTAGTGAAATAGAATTCTATCGAAATCACAAGTTTGAATTAGATTAGGACACTCAACATCTTAGGCTATAAATAGGAGCTTTGAAGAAGGGAAAAAGATCCAACCTCTAACATATCAAAAACCTGGCATCCCAGCAAATCTTTAAATTCTTTAGCTCTTTATTTTCGGCAATCCTTTTATTTTCCTTAGCCTAGTCCCTTTCTTTCAATTGCCAATTAGTTATTTTTCAATTTCTTAGTCATTGCGTTTTTGCCGATTTGTTTATCAATGAAGCAAAGTACTTTCTGTTAGATTTTTGTCCTTTTTCTAGCAATACACAATCGTTTTTAATTTCAGTCAGATTGCAAGGCGCAATAATCTTTTTCTAGTTTGGAAATGCTTTAATTTCCTGGCACACTCGAAATTCATTCACAAACCGAACAAAGGGCTAC
>JAOSBN010000009.1:5714756-5740119 GCA_027563595.1 Erythroxylum suave
GAAGTTCCTACTGTCTAAAGATTACAATGGAGCAAGAAATGATTTATGGAAAGCATGTTGATTTCGAATCCCTGAAGTAGAATCAGATGGATATTGAACCAAAAGTTGAAGTAACCGGATGGAAAAACTTCTTTCAGGTCCGTAAAATATTTTATTTGAATGAAGTTTATGAGTTTTGGAAGAATGCAAATGTAATAGACGATACTATTATATCAATGGTGGATAGATTGTCGGTCATTGTGACACTGGAGCTAATCGAGAAGATTAGTGGATGTCATGTGTTAGGGCAGAGGTGTCTTACAACCCTAGATGGATAACTAAAAACCATCTAGAGAAGGCATATGTGAATCGACAACTCTATGGAAGTAGTGACCTAAAGGACGAAAAGTCGTAGAACCTTGTTCCAAAGGCTAGGGCTCTACTCAACATACTTTTTCATTACATCTACCAAGAACAGGATCAAGGAATGTTGTTACAACGATAGACGAGCAATGCCTGTTCTACTTACTCAATCATCAGGCTATAAATCTACCACACCTGAATTTGAGATACATAATGAAGATGAAGAAGGATTCTAATGCCTTTCTATATGGCATGTTGTTGACAATAATCTTCAAAGATTCTGAAATTCTTATTGACAGAGGAAATAAAATGAAGATGAATATTAAAAGCGTTATTAATGCCGCAACCATCGGTAGAATGGGATTGAGTACAACTTCTATGGAGAGAGCAAGGATTGAGGGGGAGCACACAGTTAGACGCAGCGTGAATAGGAAGGTTACTCCCAAAGAAAAGAAGAAACCCCAATCGTCTGGAAGCATAGTTGTAGAAAAAAAGAAGAAACCATCAGAGGTAGCAACTGAAGCTGAGAAAATGTTGCAAAGAAAAGAAAGCCAGTTGAATCTATCTAAAAAACAAGTGTCGTTGAAAAGGAAGGCAGAGACACTTGATTTTGAGAAGGTTAAAAGGTCAAAAAGATCACCAAGGATATTAACTCTCCGAAAAGATGAACAAAAGAGAGGGAAAGGACTGCCTCTTGGTAAAGAATCGAAGAAGATAGAAAAGGCAGCAAAGGCTATAAGATCTCTAATCTCAATTGTGCAACAAGAGCAGACAAAACCAACTAAAGAGACTAGAATTAAGAAGAAGTTGGAGTTTGAAAGGAAGTGAACCCAACCAGAACCACCTTCAAGACTGCAAGATTTCAAGCAGATCCAAAACTACCTAGACCTGATGACCTTGATCTCCCTGAAGGAAAGCAATTTTTCAAACCTCCTATTTTGAAAATCATTGAACTACAAACTTCTTTCCATCAAGTGCACCGCAACAAGTCAATATTATTGGAATGGAAGAAGTAAGACACTCTCAACAGTGGAGTCAGGAAGCCTTAGTGAAGCAAAATTGAAGGAATTCCTGAAAAGGTTGATATTCTGACTAACTTAGTTGGTGATCTACATGAGGAAGTAGCTTATCCATGAGTATCAATAGAAGAAGACCTCAAGTTGATCAAAACTGAGATGCAACGTATGTTTTCTGAGATAATGAAGCATCTGAGGTAAATTTTTTGATTGATAAAAAATATGGGGAGAAAAGAAGAAGATAGGGGGAGAAAAGTTAAAAAAGGGGAGAGAAAAGAAGAGTAGAAAAGAAAAACAGAAGAAGAGAATAAAAGAAAGATAAAAGAAAGAAGAAAAGTAGAAGATAGCATGCGTATGTGTATTTTTGCTTATTCTTTGTTTGTTGTTTTCTTATTCATTTGTTGTTTTCTTATTCATTTGATGTTTTCTGATTCAATTGTTATTCATTCATCAACTGAATAAAAATTCATTCACTTTGATTTTTTCTAAAATTATGATTATTTGTTATCATCAAAAAGGGGGAGATTATTAAGTCAAGAGGACTTTACGATGATCAATTTTGATGACAATCAAATAATAATAATGTTAGAAACAAATGAATGTTTTGACAAGTGTATTAAGTGTGCAGACTAAGTACAAAACACAGATGAAGTCAAAACATAGACGCAAATCAATGCAGAAGCAAAAGACAAAGGCGCAAAGTCAATATAGACGAAAGACAAAATAAATGTAAGACAACACAGATGATACAATGAAGATACAGAAGTACGTCGGACAATTACTTAGTTGGAGTTAGTTACAGAACTCAAATAAATGACGGTTATCAAGAATCAAGAAGCGGTTATCAAAGATCAAGAAGCAGTTAGAGACTGAGACTATAAATACTAGTCGTAGTCGAAGATTTTAGAAGCTAATGAACCTTACGAATCTAACGAATCTTACGAGTGTTACAATTTTAAGAAATCAGTGATCTTTGAGTGCTTACTTAGAAAAGAGAAATTCTTTAGTGCGATACTGAGAGAGCTAAGCCTACTGTAACAATAGCTCGCAATATCTTTTTCTAGTGAGAGAAAGAAAAGGTAGATAGCCTGAAGAGGCTAAGATAGCTGAAAGAATACTTTGTAAGAGACCTAAAGAGGCTCTAGAAGGAAGGAAAGAAAACTTGTAATTGTTTGGAGTATAGTGAAACACTCAGACGAACTCTGAGGACTGGATGTAGCCCACGGTTTGGGGTGAACCAGTACAAAAATCGCAATGTCTACTTTCTATCCTTTACTTCAGTTTATTTTGTTGTTAAACAATCATGTAGAAGTTATTTGCGATTTAACTACGTAATAATTTTCGTATAATCTGTGTGATATCGTTTTTAACAAGAAAGAGAAGTTTTTAGCAAGTTTTTGTATTAACAAAAAAAGGGATACACCATTCAACCCCCCTCCCCCCCCTCCTTCTGTGTATCGAGTTTCTTGTACGTAAAGTCTATAGTAACATATGATTTACTTCAATTGTTTCAAAGTATGCAATAATATATACCTAACTTGAATAAATTAAATTTATACGAAATAAAATTTTAATTTTGTTTTGAAATTTACAATCAGTTCCAAAATGGATTAATTATTTTTTCTTTATATGATTAATATTAATGACAGATTAATTTCTAATTTTAATTTTAAAATTTGTTTCTTTAATTAAAATAATTACATTGAAATTAATAAAGTAGATTCCTTTAAGATAAGAAAAGTGCTTTCTTAATTAATTAAGAAAGAATTTCTTAATTTTATTTATTTATTTATTTCGATTAGACAAATTAGATTTATTAAGAAACTTATTATTCTATTTATTTTCTTTATTTCGTTGAATAATAAAAATTTTGATTTGTTATAGAAAGTATTTAGTAATTTGGAAATGTTTTTTCATTTATTAATTGAGAAAAATGAGCTTTCTTTAATAGTTTTCTAATTTATTAAAGAAATTTTTAAAATTAATTAAGAAAACAAAAGTCTAAATAAAATAATTATAATACTTTCTTAATAAAATTACAAGTATTTTATCTAATTCTGAAAGTAGTTTTATAATATTAGAAAATAGTTTTTAACTAAGAAAAGGCTATTTCTATTTATATTAGAATTATTTTCTAATTAGATTAGAATGTTAAATTAGTCAAAATTTAAGACAATGAGTATTTATAAATTATAACAAGTAAGATGCATAATTTTTTGAAAAAATTTTCAATTAATTTTATTAAGAGAGTTAAGATAATTGGAAATAATTTTCAATTGAATTTGAAAATTGTTTTCAAATCAAATTAAATTTCTAATTGGAATAGGAATTTAATTCTACTAGGAATCAATGATTTAATCTAATTTAATTATCCAAAGAGTTAGGAATATTATCTTAGATCATGAAGATCAATAACTAGAATTAAACAAGGCTTGATGTTTCATACATACAATTTGATTATAATAATATAAGAAATTTCACAGTATTAATATATGTTTGATATATTTTGTTACATATTTGATTGCATTCTTAATATATATGATCTTATTATTTATAGTTTTATCTTTAATAATACTATACTAAATTAAATCGCTCAATAAAATATAAGAATAATTTTAGAACCTGGTTATTGCCTTTCAATATTTTAAAACAACATTTTTGTTAATTAAAGCTTGTTGATTTACTCAAGGCCCCTTTAACCCGATTATGTTTTATCTTAACTTAATGGGTCTTAGTTAGCTAAGTTTATATGAGCTGGATGAGTTACTCATGATCATACAAATTTAGAGGCAAGGTTAGGAGTAACATATAAGATATTTTTTTACAAGAGTTGTCACCTAATGGATCTAAGAGTCATATGAGATGTGATTGATAAGGATATTATCTACCTAATTTAGTTTATTTTGATTATTTGGTAACTCAATAACAACAAAATTTAAATGGGATTCTAGCCTACTAGGGAGATTATAATAATCTTTTTAAATAACTGTGAAGGCTATTATTTCAAATAAAAGCTTGGTAGTAACTAAATTTGTGATTAAAGTCTTAACTTATCTAGTAATCATTTCGTATAGCTTATTACTAGATTTCTTACGTTTATATTTTTTCCTTTTTAGAAATTACCTTTGATTAGTATAGTTGATAATAAGAGATAATTAGCTAGATTTCTTAGATATAAGTTAAGTTTAAGAAAAGTGCTCAAAGACAAACATACTAATACCAATTAAGGATTTAGTGACACAGTTCTAGAGATATATTTTAATATCATATTAGTGAAAAACTGTAATGACATTTTAATTGACTGATATCTTATAAACTCTAACAACAACATGTATGATGTATATCAACACCATGATAGTACAATGTAAGAGGTTATACGAAGTAGAAATAAAAGTTATAGTGCATTTATGGAATTGTTTCACATATATTTAGCCCACTAAAGGCATAAACATTGACTAAAAGAAAGTTATTGGTTTAGATATGATGATATTTGTCAATAAAAAAACTAATTATATGGCAATTCTTGTCAAAACATGGTATGATAGAGATTATAAATATATTTCTAATCCATGCTTCTAAGCATTTGATACTAAATTTGGATTTAAAATTATTACAATCTTCAGTACATGATAAGAAATAGATTATTGAGTAAAATTTGTTAATCAAGTTTACAAAAATAGTTTATATGTGTTGGGTGAAGAGATAATTATGTTTAACTTAAGTGGTAAGAGTGTAAAGTTAGACAATTAAGACAATGTTTTTATTCCATATTAGTTAGATCAATATAAAAAGAATCATAAAGTTTCATACAAGGATATATATATATATATATATATATATATGAAACTTGTACAACTTGTTAGGTTGAACAATAACTACATCAATCTTTAGTGAAAGGATGGTAATTGTATTGAATTATTAAATTTTATACTTATGTACTAGATGTAGTATTAATTTATAGAAAAATGATAGTTACATTTAATTGAATTTACTAATGACTTTACATGATATACTCATATTTATTAAATGAAATGTTAATTTAAATTTTGATAAATTTCATATTACTTAAACCCAAATACAAATTTAGAATTGAGAATTCCTAAGAACTTCAATGAGATTGATGCAGTGAGATATTATTTTCTTGATTATCTGTAGAGAATGAGATTCTCTAATGAATACCTTAATAACTAAATTTCATAATATTATGGATGTATGCTAGAAAAAATAAAACATGAATTATACCTAGCACAATAACTTTCCTTTGGAAGTTACAATTAAATCAATTAGCAAGATTTCATATTAGATATGAAATCGTATAACTTTGATACATATATTATATTTTATGTTTAAATTGGATAATAAAAGGTAATGAAATATCCAAAAGGTTAGATATAATCTTACAAACCCCATTTAATAAATATTTTTCAATGTATACTTATAAGAGAATGATTCTCAAGATAAGTAGTGGGAGTATGTATAAACATATTTCTCATAAAAAGAATAGTAATTAATGTTTTCAATTGATGAAAATAAGATAGTCCAAAAACAACTCTTATTAGATATGAAATGATAACAACTTAATTTTAGGAATTAGATTTATTAAGATAGATATAGAAGATGTTTACCTATTCTAGTTTAAGTACACAGATAATGTACTAAAGATGCTTAGTATTTGAGATATCTGATACGTATGAAATATTAAAGCTATCCATTCTTCTATATAAAAGTTTATATTCAAGTCCAGATTTATATAGATGATAAATTAGGAAAATCAATCCTAAAGTGCCCAAACTGTTGGAATCTTTTCAATCAAACGCCCCAGTTTTTAAAATTTTTAATTAAGGGGAAAAACTTTGGAAACATTAACAATTTTGATAAGTGTGCTTTATAGTGTGTTTTTTTGGATTAAAGAGTATGTTTTAAAGTGTTTAAGTGTTATAGATGTATTTAGGACTTAAATTTGTATCTTTTTAATGTTTTTTATTGTTTTGTTAGATTATTATTGATTACAATAAGAGTGTGATCTTAAAGTATTCTTTAAGGGATACTTAATGCATTTTGATGATGAGTGGAGACAGGAAATTTCAAGGAAGAAGTTAGGCAAAAGGATGCATGACCATAAAGGATTGCATGAAAAAGATTTGAAGACTCTCTTTTACGATCGTGTATACTAATATTCATGATTGTGACTACATGATCGTGAAACAAAGTGCATGAATGCATGATCATTACACATAGTGCATAAATACTAAAAATAAAAACTTAATTCTAGGAATTAGATATGTAAAGATGGATATAGAAGATTTTTACCTATTTTAGTCTAAATACATGGATAATGTACTAAAAATGCTTAGTGTTGATATATGATATGTATGAAGTATTAAAACTATCCATTCTTCTATATACAAGTTGATATTTAAGTCCAATGTTATATGGATGATAAATGAGGATAAACAATCCTAAACTACCGAAAATGTTGGGATTTTTTTCAATTCAACCCCTAAGTTTTTAAAAATTTTAATTGAGTGAACAAACTTTGAAAATATTAACAATTTTGATAGGTTTGATTTATAGTGTGTTTTTTCGGATTAAAGCATGTTTTTTAAGTGTTTATTTAGGCGTTAATAATGTATTTAGGATTTAAATTTATATCTTTCTGAATGTTTTTGGTTGTTTTGTTTGCTTATTATTAATTACAATAAGAGTGTGATCTAATTGCATTAAAATTCATTCTTTAAGGGATATTTAATGCATTTTGATGAAGAGTGGAGACAGGAAATTTCAAGGAAGAAGTTAGGCAAAAGGATGCACAACCAAGAAGAATTGTATGATAAAAATTTGAAGACTTTCTATCACAATTGTGGATACTAATATTCATTATCATGACAAAAATAGCTTGAATGCATGGTCATTATATATAGTGCATGGAGAAGCCAATGCACAATCGTGAAAATGCATAACATTGCAAAAGATATTTTTTCCAAGTTATGAAATTTTTGTATTTTTTATGATTCGAGTCTATTTTTTGAGCAAAATAAGTGTAGAAACCCTAGAAAGAGCCCTATAAAGATCAAGAAGTATAAAATGAAAAGGAAAAAACAAAAGAGGTGGTTAGAAACACCAAAGAGACGAAAAAGGGAAAATTCCTAAAGAACAAAAGTTATAAACCATCCCATTTTAAGGATAAGAAAAAGAACATATCCATAATTCAAACTTGTATTCTCTTCTTTCCTTATTATATTTTAATGTTAATGATTAATCAACTGGATATATAATTTCAACTATAGATTTCTAAACTTAGTTTAGGGATCACTCTTGATATTCTTGATTTAATAGAGATATACTTTGTAGTGTTTATTGCTTTATATTTGTGTTGAATCGAGATTAGTTTAAATTATCTGTGTTGTTTTGCAAAGCAAGAGCTATACCATAATATACCTATAATCATCAAATTAATAGGCAATTGAAGAGATATCTTAATTCATTATCAGTTATCCTCATGACAGCTTCAAATCCAATTGAAAAATTAGGAAGAGTTTTGAGAGATTGAGACGTCACAATTTAATTCTTATCTATTTTAATGATTACTTGTTTAGATCTCGAAAGAAAGAAATAATAAATATTAGATATCTAGGTCAAGTATCATTATTTGGACCCCATTTCCAGAGCCCAACATCAAACTTGCGATCGTGAAGCTTGAGCGGGGAAGGATGCTTAGAAGTTGGAGATTTGAAAGAAACTCCCTCGAAAACAAAGGCGGGCTTCGCTGCTGCTATAGGTATCTTCGCCGCAACGAACTTATATGGGTCAAGTTCGCAATGGCAAGAAGTATCATCTTCACTACGACAAAGTCGCCACGTGAGTTACGCTGCAGCGAACTCTTGGTGGAACCCCTAAAACAGAAATCCAAACCCAAGCAACCTCTTTTACTAAAATGCAAACTTAAAATCTTTCAATCACATTCATCATTTTAACCCAAAAACAAAATGGGTAAGAATCTAACCATAACTAATTTCTCAAAATCTTAATCTCATTTCCAAAATCGAATACTTTGCAAAAACATAATAAAAATCATATACAAAACCAACATATAATTCATTAATCTCAAAAGTAAAAGGTTTACAACCCTTTAGTGAGCATTTCTAGCCCCCTTACATCATAAACCAAAATACAAAGTTTATAAAAACTAGAATCGCTCAAAATATGACTAAAGCATTGTTTTATATAATCTAACTTCAAAAACAAGCAAAACAAAATATGCAGACTGAAGTGATGCCTTGACTCTTAACTCAATCACTAGATAACTTGTTCATTGCCTGAAGATGGGAAGGAAGATGGTGGGGGTGAGCTTAATGCTCGTGCGTAACAATTTTATAATCAAGAAATAAGAAAAAACATTTTCAAAAACTCATTGCCATTATACATTTTGGAAACCATAATAATTTCGCATAAAAAATCACCAAACACTTATTTCTCAAAATTCTCATTTTATTAAACAGTTTATAAGCAATTATAAATCATGTATGCCTCAAACTTGCTAACACATCAAAATGGTTTGCGTGGATCCAAAACAGAACGTACTACATATTTCCCATAAGGGTCCTGTGTAGCCTTGAACAGAACATACTATCGTAATTCCACTTAATGGTCTTGCGTAGCCGTAACTTATGGGAGTCCATGAAGGAGCTCCATGCCACTAACGAGCAGGCGGGAGAAACCTTTTTTCAGAGTGCACTTGACTTAACTTAGGGGACCACCATAAACGCACATAATCATGCATTTCACATCTTGTAAACATATGGCCTCAATAGCATTTCTTTGAAACTTGATTTCATAATCATAGTATCTTTTCAAAAATCAATAACCTTTCAAAAGATCATTTTCATCTTTTATTTCAGAAAAAAATGACACAATTCATATACAAACATGTGGCACATTATCAAAACATTCAAATAGCCTTAACAGCACATTTATAACACAATTGAAAACATTTTAAAACTTTCATGGTTTTTGAAGAAACATTAGGGGCTTATTACTTAATTATAAAAGTGTAACCCACCTTGAAATCCTTGCTTATAAACTTGCTTAGGGATGTCCTTCCTCTAACTCCTCTAGCCTCTCTTGATCACCTTCTTGACTTAATTTAACAATAACCAAAATTCCATTCAATTTTGTTTAGAAATCGGAAAGTCATACCTCAACAATTTAAACTATTTCTCATGCTTAAACAAAATTTTATATTCAAATTCCACCCAAAAATTGAAATCCTTAAAGACTGAATTTAGATTTGATTCCTTCAAATAATTTGTATCCCTATGTCTCTGGTTTATAACAAATCAAAAATCAGTTGATTTGGATAACTACAACAAAAGTTATGCCCAAAATATCAAAGCATGTTCTGTGATGGAAGTTCGCCACGGCAAAGAACAAGTTCACCGCTGCAAAATTGTCCAGAAACAAACTCTTAGAAGATATTTTGTGTCACCGCGGTGAAACCCAGAAGTAGAAAATATCCAAAAACCCATTTTGAGAACATGTTTTGGGACATTTTCCGTCTTCTTACTTCCCACCTTTCACATATAACCCATCTTATCACTAACCCATCTCTTCTACTTTATTTTCGACACAATTCCAATCCAATATCATTCACAACAATTCATAGTCTAGTTTTTAATCATTAACCAAACACGACATCTATATAAACCATTCATCACAACTTCCTACACATATTTACTAAATTTTCACTTCTAACCAACCCTAAACATGCTTCATCTAACAATTAAGAAGAGTTAATACTTATACTTACTTGATTAGCCACAAAGTCTTCAAGCTCTTCAAGAATTTCCAAAACCCTAGCTTATTCTTCTCCTTTTCTCCACTTCTCTCTTTCTCTCTTCTTTCACTCACATACAAGACTACAATTAATTCTTCCCCTCTGATACCTTTAATGAGTGAGCAAAGCCCACTATGCCCTTCCATGTAATGCCTTAGCCTTTTAATCTTTAGTGATCTTCCAAAAATGCCCTTATGCACCTTACAAGATTAACACTTTAATCCCATCAATCCATGACATAAATCCTCTCAAACTTGACATAATAATTAAACTCCAAATAAAATGATTTATCTAGCAAGACCACAAAATTTATTCAAATCATGCTTAATAAAATTAATTAATTAAAAAAATTCGGGGCCCAACATCATTAATTCAAAAAGGTGAAGTGAAAAAAAAATAAGGACATAAGTAATTCTTTAGTTTTCATTATTGATTAATCAAAAAATTCATTACTGCTTGTTTAATTATTTAATTATCAATTTTCTTTATTTTATTTGATTTTCTAATTATTTTATCATAGTTTTGAGTTACAAGAATTTTTAGGTGACTAATACAATGCTCATACGAATGATAATTTTTTAAAGAACAAATTTAGTTGAATTAAACCATGAAAGGCTAATCAATAAGTTAATTGTACATATGCTCTCAAAAGGTGAGTCACAAAACACAAAGTAGTCTGTTAGCTATTCAAGCATCATATTTGAACATAAATCATAACTAGTTACTATTCCAATTATTAATACATGTAACATCTAGCGACACCTTTTCATTAAAGGTTTTTATGTTGATTGTAATGGAATTGATTAGCTCTCTATTGACAACCTCATATCTTATTACCTTGCAACAAAAGATTACACCATTTTTTCAAGTAGGTAAATTTGTTTGGTTTGTAAATTGTAGGAAGCTTTTCCAAAATTGCTCTCCATAAAGTTTTGACAGCTCTAGGGAGATTATGTTTGCAACATACCATTTTATGTCAAGTTACACACACAAAATTCTGTTAGAACAATTTTCTGCAATATGTGTTACTGTAGTTGCCATTAGGATGAGGACACCACCATCTTTTTTATTTTATAAGATATGTTCTTTATACTTACATATATATAAGTTTAAATTAAATTCGACAAGTTTCATTCAAAACATTAGTTCATTAGTAATTTGCTAATTTGGATAACAAAATCTTTGTTGTTCATGAAATATAAATGTCACCAAAAAAATAGAGGTCATGGTTGAACTAAGTATGTAGGATTTTTTTCAGGTGAATTGCTACATATTATAAACAACAAAGATTTCATTAGAAAAATTACCAAATTAATAACAAACTAACTCTTTGAATTGAACCATTAAGGATTTAAAATGTTAGTCACTAAATTGAAATTTTTAAAAGCTTTGATAATATATTTAAATAATCCTAAAAGGTTTGGCACTTTAGGATTAGTTATCCTTATTAATTTAGAAATAAATCATCACTACAGTATATTTTACTTGGAACAATATTATTTTAAGATTGGAAAGATTCTAATGTAGCGTTAATTGCTAATTAAGCCAAAATATATCTTTCATTTAATGGAAATGATTACTTAGATCAAGGAGTTCTTTAATCAACTTGGTATATTATTTACACAGTTCAAGATAGTAATATAATATGAAACATTAGAGCCATTGGGCATGCAAAAGGAGCTAAGGTATCATCAAAGATCCAAATACATATTTAGGAAATTTCTCTTATCTGTGATGATAATTGCGATGAAAGTTGTAGGATTCAAACAAGGGCTCACTATAAAGAATCTCCTAGAATTCTATCAATAAACCATTGTCCCAACACTAGCATGATCATCATATAGTGATATGGTATAAGATACTTAAATGATTGACTTATTACAAGTCGGAGATTTTTAATTTATACATTATAACTAATTGGTTGGTTTTATTTAGTGGCACAATTATTTCAAGGTATAACTTAACTTATACACATTCAGATGTGTGTGACAAAGTCCATGAGATAAATTAATATTGTAAACAAAATTATAATGTGATTTATATTGCATTTAGTATTATCTTTATTTTTTTTCCTAGTCATCTTTCTATTATTATTGGACATTAATAGAATGTAAAAATACTACCTCATGTTAAGTTTTTCCTTATGAAAGAAGTTGTTGATCTCATAAACTAAAGTATGGAGATACTTAAACAAATGTATGGGTTCTGATCAAAGAACAATTTTACTAACTAACCCCATATAAGAATTCCATTTTTGTAAAAGCTCCCTAATCTAATAACAAACAAAGTGAGCTACCCCATATTTATCTAGTTTAGTTCCACTAAAAAACCTCTTGTTTCTTTCTCTCCAAATGGAGTAAACTAAGCAAGTTATAGCCAAACTCACATCTGTATGATCACCGCCCTTGTTTCTGAAAAGTTTATCAGGCTAAACAGGTATACCAAGCCATTCCTGGTGAGAACATTGCAATCTCATTACTTGTATCATTCTGCACCAAATGACATTGGTATAATCATATTTAAAGAATATATGATTAATAGGCTAACATTGTAAGTTGCATAGCATATATATTTGATATGCAGCTCCATTGAATATATATTTTGTTTTCAATATGCTCCCTGTAGCCATCCAAGTTACAAAGGAGACCTTAGGCACCAAGATCTTTTTGATGCAATGTAGTACTGATCAACTTTAGGATGATGCTAAGTAACGGTTGTAAGTCAACTTTGATTAGTGAAATCTTTTCCTTTGTTAGGCAGCCACTAGAAACTATCATCTCTAGAAGTGTTGGGGGAACAATAAGGCAAATATGATCTCACTCTTTCACCACCTATAAAGTCAATGAGCCTATTTCATTTTTTGAATAATCTCTTTTACTCAAGACTAAGTAGGAATTATAATGATGAAAAGAGAAACTTATTCCTTTATAATCAGAGGGCTATGTGAAGACTAGTTATCAAACTAAAACCAAATGGAAAAATCATTTCATATATGTGCTTTAATGAGAGGATATATGATCTACCTCCTTCTGAGCATACGAATGAAGTACCAGGAGCATGCTTTCCTCTCCTCTAATTGCTAGAAGCTAGAATGTTTGAGATAAACTTCATTGATCCACTTGTACCAAATGGATTCCTTCTCTATGAACAATCTCCAAATTCTCCTAACAACTAACATGGTTTCACGCTTATATAAAGAAGTAAGCCCCATAAACACCTCCCCCCCCCCCCCTCCCCCAACAATGATGTTCTAAATTGATTTTAGCCCTTCTAAAATTTTTAGTAGTAATAGTCCATAGGAAGTTTTTAATACCTTTTATAAGCTCCTTATTAATCCTTCTAGGTAAGAATAAATGGGAGTTTTAGTGAATGTGAATGCTTCTTAACATAGAGGTGATGAGTACTAGTCTCCCTTCATAAGATAGAGAATTATTTTTCCAGGAGTTGATTATTTTTCTCTACGTTTTTAGTATAAGTAGAAAGTCCTAGTAACTTAACTTTTTGGCAGAAATAGGAACCCCCAAATGCTTAAAAGGTAGGGGTGAACATTCATTCCTATCAACAATCCCAATCTTGCAATTGAATTAACATCAAATGAAACATACAACATGCTCATATGTAAGTCGATATCAAGACCTAAAAGCCTACAAAACACCTTAGTAGAGTTTAACAAAGTTGAGACAGATGATGAGTCAACTGTGGAATGCAATATCAAGTCATTTGAAAAATTGACATGAGTAAGTTCTAGATCTTTGCATCTATGATGATATTTGAAATTGTAGAAATTTGAAGTATTTTTTAAAATCAACCTTGTTAGAATTTCCAAAACAACCACAAAAAGATAAGGGGAAAGGGGATCCCCTTGCCTAATCCCATTGGTTCCCCTAATATATGTAGTGGGATTACCATTAATCAGTACATTAAAAGTAGTGGTAGAGATATAAACATCTATCTAGGAAATGAAAGTGTTAGGGAAACAAAACCACTTAAGGTAGGTCCTGATGAAGTCCTGTGTAATGTTATCAAAAGTTTAGAAAAATCAAATTTAATGGAAAAACTTTTGACTGAATTTTCTGACTCATACTCCCTCAACAAAAGCATTTTAAGAGTAATGGATAAGATTAAGCAGGAAACTCTTCAATTTATTCATAAGCAACTTAGAGGTTACTTTTTATATAATGTTACAATAGGATATTGGTTGAAAATCTATAAGGTTGATAGTGCTGCGAAGTTTGGGAATGAGAAAAATATAAAAGGAATTCAGCTCCCTTAACATTCTTCTTGAAGGGAGAAATGTTGAACTTATGTGAATATACTGCCCTAGAAAGCAAGCGTATTTACTTATAACTTAATTTTCTTCCAGTTACTTTTTATAATGAAAATATATATTATTAATAAAACAAAAAAGTGGTTTTATATGTATGAGCATAATAAAACTAGTCATAAGGTACCGAGATTCTTTTGTAGCTAATATACATATATATAGAGATGTATGGGAAATATGTATATCATTAGAATCTAAAATAATTGATTCACAATTGAATAATCACGTTAGTCACTTGATTATGGTTTAGACTGTAGTGTTGAGATTTATCTCCATGTAAGTAAAAGAGTATACTTCAAAGGAATGATAAGTTTCATATCATGATAGTAGTTGACAATCGATAATGGCACTATTAAATAAATCTAGAATTACGTGTGTTTTAAAGAAAAAATAGGTCGTTATCTTAATCTTAAACATACTCTTAAGCATTTGTTTATTATGGACCATAGTCTTGATGAGTGGTGAACTCATATGTGTTTCATTATAATTCTTTATATGATCGGAATGGATTTTTACAGAGTATCAATCTAGTTTTTGCATGTTGGAATTATTAATTGAAACATGTATTAAGGAACATTCTCTCAAATAAAGAGTTTATAGTGATATCATCACTTCTAGAAGTTTTATGGAGAATGGTGATTAAACTAGCGCCAGTAGTTTGATGGACTAGTTACCCTTCAAGTCTTAACACCAAGATGAGATCTTGTGTGTTAATCACCATATAGAGCAAAACGAGAGATCTAGAAGGAAAAATCAACATAAGGGCAAAATGTTAATTTTACTCTTTATTGTTAGGATGGCTATAACATGGTTCATATTAGAGTTTGCAATTGGACATCTTATTTGAAACATGTGTTCTCATAATATTTAATAATTCAATAGTTCAACTAATTGTATTTAGTGGAATGACATTTAGATAATAAGCTGGAATTAATTCTAATAAGAATAAATTAATTTCGAGCTTATTGGAACTTGAATTATATAAATCTAATTAGATTCCCCATTTGGCTTCTAGGATGGTTATCAAGAAAAGTAAGAAATAGAAATAGAGATTTTAAAGCCTATGATTGAATGTTGGGCTTACTTTGATTAGAAGCCCAAATGAACATTTAGAAATGGGCTAGCGTTTGGTTTAATTTGATTAATTAGATTAATTAAATTAAATCAAAGTTATTAAAGATAAAAGGAGGTGGATTTTTGGTTTTAATGGGCTAAATGTGCAGCTGCACATTTAGCATTGGTTTGCTACATTTAAGATGGTTTTTAACATGCTTTATCATCATTAAATGGAGTTATAACCTTATCATTAAATGGTTTAATGGTTGTCTTTTAATGATAGCATGTAACCATTTAGCATTCATTGGATTAAAGAAGAAAAAGATGTATTTGATGGACCCTCTTCCTTCTTTCATCGCAAAACCAAAAATGAGATGTATCATTTTTAGGTTATTGGCCTTTCATATAACCATCTTAAAACAAATGAGAAGAGTCTCATTTATTGGCTTCTTTATGATTGATAAAGGAAGGATGTGATGCATTGGATGCACTTCACTTCTTTCTTTGAGGCTTAACCGAAATTAAGAGAAAGAATACAAGTGGTTGTTGAATTTTTATCTCTCTCTCTTCTATCTTGCATGAGATAGCCAAAATTTGCATAAGAGGGGTATCATCTTTAGCTTCCTTTTCTAAGGAAAAATCTATTTAAGTTTTTTTCTCCTTTCCCACCAAAGGATCTTGTTAACAAACTTATCCAATGACAACATTGGTAGATTAGATTGGTCAAGGACACAGTAACAAGAAGAGGATACATCTCCAAGGAGAGGATACTTTGCTGAGGTTAAGATAGCACAACGAGGAGTTAAAGTTGTAGCAATGGAGTCGGTATATTTCTACCAAGAATTTATTGTTTGCATCCCCCTCCTGAATCTAAGAAAACCTTTAGTTTTGAAACATCAAGGAATTATGATCTTACAAGGCCCTCGAGTAGCATTCAAGTGCCTTACTCTTCATATGCTTTAATTCCACGTTGTGAGGATCTAGATAAAATTTCTCCTATAGATCCTTAAGAGTCACCCTTCATTCTAAAGAATTTTAAAAGAATGACCCTTATCTTTAATGACAAATTTTTGCCTATTTGTTAACAAACTCTACTTCTACATGAGCTGGAAAGACTTTCACCCATGAACCTTAATTTGCCAAATACCCTTGACTAAATCCATAAACTCTTCTTTATGAGCCAGGAAATTGAAGATTGGCTAGCCCCCTATCGAGCTTTCTCTTTACGAAGCCACTCCCTTACTATTTATTAGACTAGGTAACATGAAATCCCTTATAGATTAAATTAAAAAGTTTCAACAAGCCTAAAGAAATTTTCGATTAGTTCCTTAGAGAATTAAGGTTGATATTGTCCTCTTAATGTTTAGAAGGATTTAATACACAATTGAAATCTTTAACAAAAATCTAAGGGTTGACTATAAAAGATTTTATAGAAACAAGATCCTCCCACAATCTAGATCATTGAAAGGAAAAATTAGAAGAATGAATGATAGTCAACTCAAACGAAAAATGAGAACTCAGATCCTTAAAGATAAGATGTATGTATCGATCTAAGCTACATTTATTGTTGCTTGAAACTTATCTCTCATATAAGAAAAAACTATTTACCATTGTAATGGTCTTGGTGAATGGAGACAAAACTCTAATTAGAGCCTAAAAACTTCATAGAATCATGTAAATTGTGAACTTTAATATGAGCTCACAATAATAAAGAAAGTAGGTTTCGTATTCAAAAATAAGTCTTTTATTGATTTCTTTTTGAAAGGATCATGCATTCCTATGATATTCTAAAATATCATAGAAAAAGATAATAGAAAAAGGATCTTATAAGTTACCAGGCTCCCTTAACCTCGATCTTGTTCCTGCAAAATTTTCTATTTGGGGTAGGAGTGGACTTCTCCAATTGGTGCTCTATTAAATCCTAGCCATCCTCTTTAGAAAACAAATCCTCCCCTCTTCACTTTACACCTAATCCCTTGTCAATGACTTCCTTTTTTTGGTCACTAGTGCCATCTACTAAATTTGGGGTCTCAACCACTAGTTTAGGATTATCAGACAAATCTTTAAGTTCTTCAGTGGTTAGTTGTTGAGCTTCATTAGTTCCAAAGTATTCCTGTGACTGCTCAACCTTATTAGTTCCTAAGTTTGCTTGATACTCAGAATCTTCAATACCTAGCAATTCCTGATATTCGCCTATTCTAAATACTTTGACTATTTCCTTTTATACCCCTTCCCTAGTTAAAGTTTCTAGCTATATGAGAGCTTAATCTCATCTCTAACTAATTTAGAAACTTTATTAAATTTCATCATAAAAAGCACTTCAGGCAAATCATCCTAAATTTTGACTTCCACACAAATTCTAACATAATAAATTATCTCAAACTTAGTAGTAGAAAAGTCAAAAGCTAAACATTTACCCAATGAGTTTGCCAAGAAGCTTAAGCTATCCATAATGTAGTATTCGAGTGGCATATTGTGAAACTTAATCCCAATAAGGACGAATTTAATCCTATTCTTACCCATTTCTATTCCTAGAACCCATATTTATACTAAAAATGGTTGCATGCTTATATGCGATGGATCTGATTCCATAATTTCACGCATACAATCCTCATCACTAAATCTAAACATAAAGGAATTCTCTTTAGTAAAGAGAATTTTCTTCAAACACTTTTTCCCCTATTTAGAATGAGCTCAAGCATGGACTTAAAAGAATTAGGGTCTTTTGTTTAAAAAGAATCTAACTAAGTTGCATGACCATGCTCTAGCCTCTATTTTCATAAGATCTTTACGAGGGGAGACCACTCTATTCACTAGTGTAGACTAGAAAAGCTTTGGCTTATGTGGAGGAACCTTAGAAGAAATTATACTCTTCCATCTTTTAGACTACTGAGTGTTACCACTTCTTTTTCTTAGGTCTAGGGAGTGACAAATGGAGGGAAATTCTAGTTAAAGGAAGCTTCTTAGATTCAGATGAACCTTAGTATGGTTCAAGGGGCTCCTTATATGTGTCACCATATAGCTTACCTAAACAAGAAAGTTACTAGTGGTCAGCTAATTACTTAGTAGATTGGGAACCCTACTATTAAGGTAGAGGTTTACTATTCATGGTACTGTAGATTAATTATAATTAATCTATAGTGCAACACGTCCTCCTCACAATGTCTCTTGCCTCTTCTACTTTGCTTCCACCAGTCTTTAGAGTCCACTTTTATATGTTTTGCTTACTCACTAGAGTTTTGATCACTTGCAGATCGCTCCTCTTTGGTAATTTCCTTCCATTTGAAACATTACTTGTATTTTTATGAACTGTTGGATGTACAAGTAATCCTTTGACTTGAGATCTCCAAAATATTTCATATAATGATTGTTATGTTTTTATACACTTACAACATATTCTAGTTAGGAGTAGCTCAATCAGCAGTTATTGGATATAGCATGAAATATATAAAGGTGGTTGAGTGATCAATTTAGGATTATGATTAGGGAGAATGTTCTGTTATTCTCAATTAGTGTTGATTCAATAAATCCTTAGACAAGCTATAGTAAAACTTTAAGAATAGTTTCAAATATCATTAATTGAATCAATTAATAATGGTAGAGAACTAAATATAGTATATATTAATTCCATGCTCTTGATTTAATAAGGACATTTTATGATGAAAAGAATGAATTATACGAAAAAAATCATGCAAGGAAACATTAGTCAAAACTATTTTGACTTTGCTAAATATTTTAGTGGTCACGATGCATTGCTAGATGTCAATCTTGATTTATGAATATATATAGTTAAATTAAATAATTAAAAATAAATTAAAGAAGTTTAATTTATCTAATCCTGACATGAATTAGGGTTATAATTTATATCTATTGTCAACATACTTAAGGACCTAGTGACAAACAAAAAATGAGTTAAAGAGAGAAAAAGTTTTTTTAATCAAGTTAGGTTTGATTGTAAAATTTAAGAAACCTTATGAATAAGTATGAGATATTTAATATATAAGAACCAATTAGAGATATGACATCTTATTTGGGTCCAATTAGTATCTAACTAGAATTAACTGTAATTCTAGTTAAAGATTAATTGAAATTAAAATTTTATTTCAATTAAATTACTAAAAGGTTAAAGAGATATTATAAATAGGTTTATGCTCTAAGAGAGCTAACACTTCTTACTTATCCCTCTCCAAAATAGTTATAGAGTTATATGGACACCATTAGATGCCAAGTAAAGATAAGACTATAATGGTTCAGGTGAACTAATTTTAGAAACAATTTGAGGGATCAACAAGAAAAGGATCAAACTTCACAATAAGGTATGAATCATGATTCATGCTTTATTATGTTTATGTGTTAATCAAGTTATTAAATTTAAGTGATCTTGGTTCTTAAAAAATTAAATAAAAAATAGTTTCACGTCTATTCCACTTCGCGTAGATCATATCCCTTTCCTTAACTTCCCAACACCTATATCGGGGACCTTTTGGAAAAAAAATCAGCTAAAAATATGATTTGGTAGACTAGCATATTTGATGTCGTGTTTAATAATATAATTCAACAAACACTTGATGTTTTAGCTTTCCATTGGCCTACCTCTTTGATGGTTCATCTCTAAAACTCTTCAAACTTTCTATTTAAGCTCATATATGTCTTTTGTCATCATTAGCTACAAAAATTATGAAAGCTTGAAATAAAAAAACAAAAATAACTATAACAAGATATAAATATATAAAGAAATTAAAATAAATCCTTAACAATTGTAAAATGAATATCCAAATTATTGATCAATGATACCAAAAATCGAAATAAGATGAAATTGTTCTTAAAATTGTGGTTAGCTTACCTCCCAATAAGCATTTCTTTAGAATTCTTTTCAATTGACTCTTGTCTCAAACTCAATTTATTTTTAGGACAACATGATTGCATCCTTCTTCATAATGATCAAATGAGTTACCATATAAAGAGTTCCTTTCTCTCATCTTGACCTTATTATATACTCTTTCCTTTAGTTTCAAAATTTTTGAACTTGATGATTTCCTATAAATTATTGAAACTATTAGCCAATCTTAAATCAGATCTGCTAGGTTTTAACAAAATCCTATTTTGCTGGATATGCAAATTTCCCTCTCTTCAAATAGTGAAATTTCCATTTTTAGCAAGGTACAGGTGACTTTGCCAATAGGTTACTATTTTGAGAAAGTCTAATGGAGGCCTACAATGGAAGCTACTCATGCCCCTTACATTCATGAAGAAGTAGAAGCTTGAAGGGAGTAAGTTAGAGCTTAATAAAATAGACAATGCATTCCCTTTTATTTATGAATCCTTGGAAGCTTGTAAGGGATCTTATAAGAGAAGTAATGCACCAGTCACCTCCTAAAAGGAGTTAAGAAAATCATGGAGAAGTGTAGTGGTAGCTGAAATTCCCACAAAGAAGCCTAACCATTATCATTCAACTCTAGTGAATGGGATAGTCTCCCCACTATTTAAATTTTTGTAGGTAGGAACCAAAACGTAGTTTAATACATAGATATAATTTTTCCTTAACAAGAGGTCTTCTTTTCCACATGTTCAAATCTGTACATAAACTAGATAAGTAAGAAAAGGATTTGAAAAGATTCTACGATTGGGAGGACTCTTTCTTATTTAAATTCACATATGAGGATAGTATGAGTTCAACTATGGAATCTAGTACTTGCACATTAAAGGTCAGTCAAGTTTTCATAAATGGTTTTTAGGAATGGAACTAGACAAAGCTAGAATAGAGAGCATTCCAATATTAATCAACCTCTAGCATTTGATTCTCTAATAGCTAGACTTGAGAGAATATGTTTTGCTAGAATTTTTGTAGAATTTAAGATTAAGCATAAACTACCTAAGGCTCTCCATGTTTATATGAATCAATAAAGTTGGCGAATTAGTCAGAGCTAAAATCAAGCTAACATATAATTGGAGGCCATAGTTTAGTAAGAAAATATGGAAATAATATGGCAATTTGTTCAAGATTGTTCATTACTATGAAGTGATGGGGATTGTAGAAACATTACGAGACAGGATGAAGAATTGCTTTATCAACAAAAGAATCTCTTAAAGGATTTAATTATAGTAACTAAAGTAACTTATGAACTTGGATCTAAACCAGTTGTGATGAATATGTGATCAGGTTATTTTGATGTGTGTAAGTTTTAATTAATTAACCTCCATAATCAACAAGCATGCAGATCGTTTACCTAGTACCTGTTGTGTCAATACCACAAGGAGGGATAATCTAATCCTAAAATCTAAGGTCAAAATAAATCGAAGAAATTCAAAATGTAACAAAACTAAAACAAGATTTCAATTTAATCAATTTAAGAATCGATCACAAAAATATTAATAATTTAGTAGTTGCAATGCAATCAACCTAAGGAACTACCAATTAAGAGAAAAGGAATTTTACCTATCTTTAACTCTAACCTAATCGATTATGAACTACTAGATTGTTGGTTCTAGACGATCCTAGGGTTGATAACTCTCTCTCGAGTATAACCACTAATCCTAATCAGACTGTGGAAGTTGCAATTTCTTAATTAGCAACCTATCAAAAACCCTAACTAGATCTAAAGTTGTCTAATAAACTATTGGAAACCTATGCAAGATCTCTCCTCGAACAATTTACTGATTTGATTTAACTCTCGTTCTATTAAATCACCTACCTCTCGTTAGCCCAATTTAATTAGTTTTCATTTGATTCAACACTCTCAATTTATCACCGAATTATGTAGTTGCTGAAATTAAACCACAATAAATATAAATAACACATAAAGAATTAGATTTCATTAAATCGAAGATAAAACCCTGAAGGTGAGTTTAGAATATCATCGACATCCAAAATAATATCATCAATTATTTTTCCAATTCGTACAATAATAAAATTGAAAACAATAGGACATATGAAATTGAATGGATGATAGGAGGCAGCAATGTCGAGAAACTCCTGATGTAGGAAGTACATCGAGTTGGCTTCTTCTCCTCTTCTCTCTTCCTTCTTCTCTTTCTCTATCTCTCGATAATTCTCTCTAGGGTTTCTCTAAAGGTGGCTAATGCAAAAGCTCCTTTTTTTTTCTTTTTCTCTATTTATGTTCTTTTGTGTTTAGGGTTGAACTAGGATTTTTCCGAGGTCTAAAAGGTTTAAAAATCCCTCGAAATGCAAAGTTTGTGAGCGATTGCACATTTGCCCAATGTAGGCCACAACCGTAGCCCTGCAAGCCACGATGGTGGCCTATTCCTCGGGCTTTTGTCACGATCATGGCATGTAGGCCACGATCGTGGGCCAAGTCTGGAGCTTCTGCCATGATGGTGGCCTAACATGCCACTATCATGGATATTATTTTGGCCCGAATGTCTCCAAAACTCTTTCGTTCTTCTAAGATATAAAACACTTAAAACATAAATAATTAACAAACTAACACAATTCAAACCTAAACACAAACTAAATGATTGAATTAACGGTTAAACACATATCAAACTATGCTCTAAAACACAATGCAATTTACACTTATCAACATCCTCACACTTAAACGTTTTCTTGTCCTCAATCAAACAAAATAACAAACAACACAAAATTAAAAAGCACACAATGAAATAATGAGACAATAGGCTTCAACTTCATGAAACAAATTTAATTCTAAGCATAATCATTCAAGTTATTCCAAATCATTAACATGTAAAATCCTCCTCTAGGAACTTTGGACTAAATATACATAATCAAAACCCAAATGTCAAGTTATTCAACCTTTTCAATTGTACACACACATTAATAATTATTTGGTCCTTCAATCTTTGTAACTACTTCTAGGTACAATTTCATGAAAAGTTAAGCTACTTAAAAGTTCAGTAGGTTTTATTAGAAACCTTTTTGTTACATAGACCTAGTCTTTTACTTGAAGGCAAACATTGGTGATGAATGTCGGTCTAGTTACTCATCTAATTCATGTTTTTATTAAGTTGATTGGTTGCAACATCATTATAGCCTTTTGACACGAAGGTAGACACTTGTGATACGTGACGATCCTGTTACTCGGCTGCATCACGTTCTCAACTGGATACTATCTCTATTCATAATTCGAAGGCCAGTCGAATAGTTATTTATTTAAAATTAACAAAAAAAACATTTTTATATTATTATTAAATGCCTACCTTGTTGCTCTAACTACTCATTTTCATGAAAAATACTAGCAAAGCTACTTTAGTGGAAAACCTAAAAGTATGAATGAATGTGACAATTTAAAGGGTGACAAACTAACATCAAATCCTAATTAACTTGTATATTTAGCCAACAAACCCAAATCACTAATTAATGACTCTTCACAACTTAATAGACTATGTTCAAAATTAAATTAATTTTAATCCATGTAAGCCATTGACACATTCATACAGATCACACTAATCAACCTACAAAAACTAACATAACAGTATGCAAAATCACATTCAAAGTGAAATCATAACCCCTCCCCACACTTGAATAACACATTGTCCTCAATGTGAGAAGGACACAAACACAAACAAGGGGGAATTAACATCACATATTGTGAAGACATAAGAATAAAATAATATCACTACAAGAAAATTATAGAATAGCGGCGGAATACTTCCGACGGAAAAAATTCCGACGCTATTTACCGACGAAATGTTATATTCCATCAGTAAATAAGTAGGATTAACGACAGCAATATAGCTTCCGTTGGTACACATGGAGGGAACAACTTCGCGCAATATCTTCGACAGAATATAGCGACGACAATGCTATTAGCGTCGGAAAAAATGTGTGAAAAGTTCGCGCAATTTTTGGCTTTAGACATAAACCGACAAAATGTTTACCGTCAGTATATATACCGACCGAATTCTGTATACCATCAATACATACAACCAAGAAAGAAGGATATTACTGAGGGAAGCGATTTTTCATCGTTGACATGTGGAGATAGATTATTTAAGTCACCGACGGATAGCAATGTACCGTCGGTAAATGTGAATCAAAATGACCTGTATTACTGATGGAGATGACATTCCATCGGTGAATTGGTAAACGATACCGGAATCACCGACAGAGGCCTAATTTCATCAGTAACCGTCGGCCTCAACGACCTTGGATTCTTCCAGATAATCCTAATTTACCGACGGAATTGGCTATCCGTCGATATTTGAGTTATTCCCGCCCAATTATGCCACCCATTTACCGACGGAATGGAGTTGTCCGTTGGTAACTGTCAGCAACATCATCATTCGTGTGACTGCGAAAACCCTACTTTACCGACGGAACACGTATTCCGTCAGTAATCCAGCACCTTTATATCGGGGGCCGACCCCCCTTCTCATTTCTCTTCTCTTCTCCTCACAAACGTCTTCTACTTTCCCACTCGTTCTCTTGTAGTTTCCAGCCCCTTTTCGGTTGTTGTCTTACATATCGTGCGTTGTTTGAAGTAAACTCTCTTATTGTTGTGTTATTTCTACAAAAAAAAAACATGCTTTTACTGTTAAACGTGAATGTTTGGTGATGAAATCTTATTTAATTATTGTTAGTGTTTACGATTTTTTGTGTAATTATTGATTTATTTTTTGTTTGTATGTAAGAGAAAAATACAGTTGATTTGTGTATAAACTAAGATTATACATATTGCTTATGAGGTGTTCGATAAAATGCCTTTTATAATTTTTTAAATGTTTTTTGTAATTATTATGTTAATTTGAGAATTTGAATATTTAATTTCGATAAAATGTTTAGTTTGAAGTTTTAATTTGTCGAATTTAACATTT
>JAOSBN010000009.1:5740219-5762257 GCA_027563595.1 Erythroxylum suave
AATCCATCAATTCTTTCCTCATCACTTTCTTTTAAGTATAAATACATTTATACCTAAACATATACATAATAACACTCGTTCAAGTTCATTTAATATTTCTAAATTCCACTTAAAAATCGGGGTCCAACATGCTAAGCTCTAATTTTGATAGCCAAGATGAATGTTAAAGGAGAATGGAAACCAAATTTGATCAAATAATGAAGAACCATGCCTCATCCATTTATAATTTGGAGGTTCAAATGGAGAAACTTTTCAATGCATGGTTAATGAGGCATATAGGGAGTCTTCTAAGTACCACAGAAGCACAAATGATATCCTTGTTGTGTTGTGACATTTGTGGGGGTAGCCATTACAATCATCAATGTTAATTGCTAGATTATATATGGGAGAATCCATATTGCATGCAAAACTAGCCTTGGAATACACCAGAGGAGACAAAGGTCAAATACACGAAGGAAGTTGAAATTCAAGACCAAAAAAAACAAAGAGGATAAAGGAGATAGAGGTTGAAGAAGAGAAGGAAGTCTCTGTTCAAGAAAAGGAGAAAGAAGAGTGGACAAAGGTCATTACAAAATAATAAGAGTAATTTAACTTCTTATATGACAAATTGTTGGATTCAATTGATGATTCAAAGAGTTTTATCATTCCCTATTTTTTTAATAGTTTGTTATAGAAAAAGACATTAATTGAGGCAATTGTATTTTAAATTTTTTAAATTATGTCTGATATGTGTTTAATTGACTGTACATTTATTTCATAACACTTAGTGATTAATGATATGAAAAGGCTTAAGATACTCACTTTAGTTCATATATGTTTTTAGGTACAATTTGAAAGTGAAAAGCAAAAATAAGTCAGAAGCACAATATTTGAGTCATTTTCCAGAGATTCATAATCAATTATCTTTATGGAGCAAGAATGAGATGGATTAGAGCAAGACGAGGCAAGATAAAGTAAAAAAATGAAGAATGAGGCATTGGAGAACTTATGGCCATAAAATCAAAATGTCATGGCCGTGAGCATTAACTCACGACCATAACATGGTTTGTATGTCTCATGCCCGTGGTCTCACACCTATGTAAGTCTCACTGTCGTGAGACACTTCTCACACCCATGAGAAGTTTTACACAGCGGTGAGACACTGCCACTCACCCGAAAGTGCTAACTTTTTAATATAAAAGAGATGTTGTGCGATGATAGATAACATGCTTTCGTTTTAGGGAAAACACTCCAAAAATTTCGGCAGAAGAAGGAAGAGCAGACATTGTCGGAAACCCATGGAGAAGATGGAGGATTGAGCTTTCTGATGCCAATTTGGAGGTGACATCGACGCCGAAGAACCCAGTTAAGCATACCCTTTATTGTATTTGTTATTATTACTCTCTTTAGGAATTTTTTAGTTTATCCTCTGCATATAGCTTTGGGTTTCGTGTATGAATGAACATATTTCTTCTTATCGTTTGATTGTTTATGTATGAATCCACTGCCAGAATTTCAATATAATCTATAATTGTTATATTTGAAATTCATTTATAGCAACTAATGATATTGAATCATCAGGGATACAATTCATAATTTATTGTGTTTTTAATTGATTTCGAATCATTAGGGATAACCTAACCTAAGTTAAATGACCCAAGTGTATGTGGTTGTTACCTTGATCAATTAGCTTTTCTAATTCACAATGCGACTGCCAAATTGAATCTAGAGATCATATCCTAGGTTATTTGGTACTTAGGTTTAATTAACCAGTGTCTCTTAATTAAATACGATCTAAGGGAAGAGTGGGGTTAATAGAGCTTATCGTTAAGATACGATTAATAGTTGCTAGGAGAGGTAAGAGAACAACAATTCAATGAAGTCTATTTACTTAAGTGTGGGCCGAGATAGAATTGATGATCAAGTCCTTAACGAATTCCTCATTTTTTAAGATTTTTTCTTTAATTTTTTTCATTAGTTTAGTTTCATTTTATTTTCTTATTTGAAAACAAACAACCCCCCCCCCTCCTCCTCCTAATAACCTAAACACCGATTGATTTCATTTCAAAAGCTTTACACACACTCTATGTAGGATCGACCTAGACTCATCATTGCTATATTGTAGGTCTAGTTATTTTAGTAGTGTTACAATGCCCTATGTCAAATTTTGGCATCGTTGCTAGGCAGTGTGGTATTTTAGTTTTAATTTTGATTTTAATTGATGTTTTTTGTACATTTTTTCATAATTAGTTTTTACATTTGTTTCTTGATCTTTTCAATTTTTGTTTAGTATTTATGAAAAAAATTTGTAAGGAAGTATCCTTTTCTATAACTCAAATTCTCAATTTTATAACCAAGTTTGGACTGATCATATGAACTTTAGTTATGGATAGGATAATCAACATAATTACCTCCTTGATAGTTTGTAAGACACACATAGCAATTCCTGCATATACCAGAAGCCTCTTCTTCCAATTTAGGTACATCTCTGGACGAATTTTTCAAAACTTTTACTGCTAACAATCTTTAATTTCAACAGGGTATGCAATAGCTTCAACAGTTTATACAATAATTTCAGTACAATACTTTACAATTTTAGTACGAGAAAAGGCAATTTTAGTCTAGACTCTAAAATTTGGACAGCCAACAAAACTTAAGTACATCTCTGGAAGAATTGATTAATATTATGAATGCTAATACTTTGCAATTTCAGCAGGGTGTACAAAAATTTCAGCAGGGTGTACAGCAGCAGTTTCAGTAGTTCCAATAGGAAAAGGTGCAATTCCACCAAGATACAATGTCTAGACTCCAGAACTTAGAAAGCCAAATGGGTCAGATGAGGGAAACTCTTAATCACTTAGCATCATAAAGCAAAGAGAAACAACCATATCAACTTGAGGTGTACCCAGTGGACATTAATGGAGAAACCTTACAAAGTGAGAAGGAGCTTGAGCATTTTGAAAGAACTACTCACTTATGAATGAGAAGTTGAGAAGGAACTTGAAGTAGAAAATGAAATATCATTTAGTTCAAAGGTAAATACTTATTATTGTTAATAGTAATCCTTCAATTTTACGTAGCAAGTTAGAGAAAATGAATGAAGAAGAAAAAGTGAAGAGACATTTGAGATCTTTCCAGAGTGCAGGAACTCAATAGAGATCAAGATTTGGAAGATAGGGAAGACGTCAAATATGAATGATCATCAATTGAGACCTTATCCTGAGCAACCTCATGTGGAGAAGGCTCAAATTGTGACACTCAAGGATCATAATTTTGAGCCAGCAACATTAAAGAAAGGCACTTTTTAGGAGGTAATCTAAGGAAAGTTAATTTCTTTTCCTCTACATTTTTTGCATTTCTTTCTTATATGCATATGTGTTTTTAAGTTTGTTTGTTCTTACTTTATTTTTTAGTTTTCAATAAAAAAGAGAGGGTGAACAAACAAACAAAACAAAACAATTTTTCTTTTTCTATTTCTTCTAAGACACTATAGTCATGATTAGAGTATGAACGGACAAGAAGAATCCAGGGAAACTTTAAAGTGTAATTTTACTTTTGTGATTGATCAGTATTCATTATCTTTGGAAGAGTAGTGACTAGTGGTAGATAAAAGCCAGTGAGATTTTTGAGCTTTTATAGACTGACAGATTTACATTAATCTCATTGTCTTTAGTTTATGTGTGACCTTCATGACATAGGCATAGGCATCCTAACTTTGCTTTGATTTTCTATTCAAGACTATATTTTTATCACATGCATTAGTGTGAAAATGATTAGGCATTCTTTGTTTTTACAAGTTTCATTAGCCAAATAGCCTACCCATTGATATAAATTTTCCTTTTTTAATCCCCCATGAGCTTTACTAGCTTTTCTTTTTGTATTAACCATATTATATGCTTTTAAACTTAACCAAATGTCCTAAATAAGACATAAAGCTAATGGAGCATTTGTTAATTGTTAATGATAGTGGATGCACAAAAGTTTAGATATGGGGGTGTGCACATATGTGGGATTGTTATATTTGTCAAAATGTCATATTATGAATTCCATAATTGGTGTATCTTCTTTTAATTTTTATATGAAAAAAATAAGAAAGAAAAAGAGAAAAGGAAAAGAGAAGAAAAGAGAAAGGAAAATGAAAATGAAAAGAAAAAGAAAAAGAAAATTGTTTAATAAAAGTATAAGGAGGAAATACATATGTTTTGCAAAGTTACCCATTATTAGTCTTTCCTCTTAAAGTTGTAATGAAAGGGTTACTTGAGTATAATGTGAATAAGGGAGATGTAGTTCTTAAGAGTCACTCACTGTGGTTAAAAGGTCTTGTTTATTATCAACTTTTGTGAGTGATGTATGCCTGATATGGTTTATGGTATGAGAGCTTGAATTTAAGTTAGGAAATATGGATTTTGCATTCTGCATAGTTGATGTTCACAATTTCGAGTGAATGTTGGTTTTTGTGCTTGATGTTATATTGAGTATTTTTCTTGTTTCACTAGCTTTGATGACTTTTATGTTACTTTACCCATATACATCTCACCTTACCCTTGCCCAGATTACAACCTTAAAAAGTCCTTTAATTCATGATTTTGCATGTGACCTTTAGTGGTAGAGAAATGAAATGATTTGCAAAGTTGTAGAACGTCTTGATTGTGAATGGTATTTGAGTGTAGCTATGGATACATCTTATTTAAACACATTTTCCAAGTCTATCTCTAGATTGCTCAGTTTCTAAAGGTGATGAATGTCAATTGGTCATAAATAAAAGCATTGAATGTTGAATTCTTGGTATAGTTTTTGAAAGTTATTCATCTTTGCTTATGACTATATATTCTTAGGAAATATCACTACAAAAAATGAGGTTTAGCAATAGGAATTACTGGCGGAATGTAAAGGTTTTCTATCAGCGAAGTTATCGACAGGAATTATCAGTGGAATGAGTTGTCAGAGAAACGACCTTAGGTAATATTTAACGAGGGATAGAAATATTATGCCGCTAATCAATTGACGGAAATTTTCTATTCCGTCGCCATATTAAGTGATGGCAACATTCGTGGTTGTCGATAAATTAAAAAAAGATTTTTGTATATTTGTCAGTAAATTTAGAGACTGTTGAAGTTTTGGAAATCAATTGCAAAAATGTAGCGACGGTAACTTTTATTTCGTTGGAAAATTAAGCGACGGATTTTGTATATCCGTCGGTAAATTTAGCAATGGTCAAAGTTTTAGAAATCTGTCAAAAAATGTAGTGATGGTAAGTTGTATTCTATCAGTAAATTTACCGATGAATTTTTCTTATTTTATTGGTAATTTTACTACTAAATTTACCGACGGGTATAATTATTCTGTCAGTAAATACACTGATAGTGTTTTTTTATAAATTTTTCGACAATTAATTTGTACATTTAATTTTGATTGATAATCTTATCATTCATAATTAATTTCTACATTTTTCTGTTGATAATATTTTAATTTTTTCTACATTTAATTTGCCTAAACTATAAGTTGATTGATAATATAAAGTAAAAATTATTTTAATTGATAATAAAAAAATTATTTTCTACAACAATAAATATCTAATTCATACAAAATGACTTGAGAGTAGGTACAACTAAGTTATTTAGTTGGTGAATACGAATGCTATGACTGCTGCGATGAGGTGCTGCCCCTTTCAACTCATCCATCTCATTACGAAGCTAGGCTATGTACTCCATCAACTGTTGTAATTGAGTTGTCAGTGTCTGTACTGTGCTCTCAAGCTGAACGACCCTCTTATTAGATGGGAACTGCTTATTAGATATAGTTGTACTGAATGTGGAAGATTGCGAATAGTATGCGTTTGCAAATAAACCTAAGCCAAAGATTCTTCTACGACAATCCCTATCACCCACTACAATAAGATATGTCTGAATCTCATCAACAGTTTCAGAGTGTTGAGATTGTCAATGAATGCTTTATTGTATTTGGTCCTCCGGCAAAGTTATGTTAATAAGTGATAATTATTAAGAATTTATATTAAAGCATAACTTTCACATATGTTAAGTTCTCTACATCGGGTGTTGACGAAGGTCACACTATCATGCTTCTTAGTGTGGGCATGCAAAAAGAGTTGACAGAGTGTAGTTCTTACCTATAGACTTTTCCTGCATCATAATAAAATGTTATAAGTGAACTACAATTTACAAAAATTTTGGCAAAGTTTCCTCTAATTTTATGATATTTTCCCCTCGTTGAACAAAGAAAGTAACTCAACAACATAGCCATATATGATACCAGACATTTATAACATTATCATTCTCTATAATACAAATTCACACATCAAATTAAATTGAGATCAAATTTCATACATCAAAGTAAAAAAAATCAGAATATAAGTGTAAAATGTAGATACTTACAAGTTTTTTGTATGCTCCAATGGGTAATAAATCCTCCAGTGTATAAGAGAAAACTATCTCCCTCTGGTCCTCCACGTCTGTTTGCAGAATTGCGCTCTGAAATGGACATTGCCTATCACAGCCCAGTACCATAAATTACATACACCCTAAGGAAATTTTAGTATATAATATATAATAATGGTGTGTTAACTATCTCACCTTCACTTGATAATATGACAACATATCCAACTTAGTCATGGTATCAGTTATTGTACTTAAAAGTCACTAAGATTAAAGACCAAAATTAACAGGATTAATAAACTGTATTCTTCTTTTCATTTCATAAACAAAAACCAAATTTGCAATGTAGTATTCAACATCCATATATGTACATTGAAATTCTCTAATATCATCAGAGTACATACATTATCAAGCCTAATATAATACGCTACATGAAAGAGAAAATATACAAAATATCTATCTAAACTCTTCAGTCTTAGCTTACTTTTTTGACCTTTTAGCCATTACTTCTTCACAAAAGTACAAGAATTATGCTTCTTACAGTCTCCCAATAGCTAATGTCCTCTCTCGTACCTGAAATGTCAACGTGCAATTTTAGGTGAGTTTTGCGAACTTAATGAGGTAACCATCATTGATGGTTCACTCAATTCATGTAACACTTTATCACACATAACAAATATTTCATATCTTTGCATTTTTGTTCTCATTTAAATACAAGGTACCAATACATTTTAATCAGTCAAATGCATATATTAAAATGTATATGCAATGCACGTGAGACTCATTTTCATTTGTTATTGATGTTGTTGTAACCGAGTGCCTTTTTACTAGCTCATATCCCTTAATGAATACCAAGTAATTTTACAACTGAGCCTGAGGCTCTAATCACAGTATGGGCTTTAAGCTCTTTACACTAACAACTCCAGTCACATCTATCTTTATCTTTCATGCATTCATATAATGGAATGCTTCACATTTATATGTATACAATCAGTCATATGTAATGGAATGCTTCATATTCATATGTATACAATTAGTTACTTGATTTCAGTTTCACTTTCACATTCACATTTATCATCAGACCTTGGTCCGACATTCAACAATAATGTGAAGTATCACTTATTCATTCAAATTCACATGCAAAGAGCACTTCAATATCACAATCATCAAATCAAAATCTTCAGACGTTCATGTCCGGAATCAGTATAATCAATTACACATTTATAAGAGAATTCAATCATAATCAAAACAATTAATTGAGTAAGATCATCTAGGTTACTCACAATTTGCTCCCAAAGCTATTGTCTCAAAGTTATGGCAATATCAGGAAGTTGTCGATCTACTTATTCTTCTATATGCAATCATAAACAAAATTTACATATTCAAATAAATAGTCAATCATAAGCACATTCATGAATGTATCATGTCTTATGCATGTTCAATGACAATTACTCCATTATGTTTCTTTAATACACTTTATAAGCAATTTCAACACCATTACAAACATTTTTTAATCTCAAAAACTTTTTACTCTCTTTAATCCTTTTATTCTGCATCAATTAAAACATTGAAGAACTCATTTAAACCCTACATACCTCATATGGTATCAACCTTACTTGAATTTGATTGAAAAAATCCAAACATTCACTTTTTAATAACACCTATCTGGTCACGATTTTGTATGTGCACGATCATGACTTTCCTTCTTCTTCAGTAGTGTTGTGATCGTGCTGAGGCATGATCGCGACTACTCTTGTGCCTCAACAGAGTCGTGATCGTGCTGATGATCATGACCTGCTGTGTTTTCTTCCTTCTTTTGCTTCCTTTCTTTCCATTTTTGACTCAAAAATAGATGTTTTAAGATAAAAATTTCTTATAATCAAATGTTCCTCTATGTATTAAGTTTCTAATGACACCAAATTAATTCATTTTGGTCCATTATCGTGCAAGTTATGATAAAAATATTCTATACTATTCCTTATGCCTCAATAGAATACTAATCTCAAATTCAAGCTAAATTCCAGGGCTCTTATGGATAGAATTAAAATTTTACTTCTTTAATAAAGTTGTAGAAATATGTCTCTAGTTTAATAAGAACTAAAAATCAACTCATTTGAGAATCCATAGCTCAAGATATAATCAAAATACTAAAGCATCATCAATAAAAAATTCTCCAATTCATAACATTCCGGCTCACTCCCTCATTATGATTCAATAAATCCTTTTTCAAATCAGTTCAGATAGCTCTAAATTTTCATGGAGAGAAATAAAAATGTCTTATCAGTCTATTGATTCAAGTTACAAGTCATTTGGAGATCAGGAGATGAAGTTATAATAAAAAGAGTGAAGTATTTTCAATTTCAGAAAATCTTCAGGTGCACCTTCGTGTATTCATTATTTTCCAGGTTTCACTCTCCTATCTTATTCAACTAACACATAATTCATCTTTTCTATTCCCCTTTCAGTTCAACATAACATAATAAATCAAAAATCCATGATTCAAACTTAAACATCAAAAACTATATATCATTCACGCAAATGAAAAACTTTTCTACACTTTTATTAAACTCAATTCTCACAATCCTATAAACACTTTCCGCACAAATTCTACCTTAAATTCATCCATCACTGTCATACCTGAAATCTTTCTACCTACACATCTTATTTTTATATCCATTTAAAACCAGTAAAAGCATCATTACAATTCATGTACAAAACCAGAAAAATTGAAAACTCACTTACTTAATTTCTATAACGTATCCAACAAAGAAAGTGAGCTCTCGGTGAATGGAAAACAAGATACATGAAACAAAATACTATCTGAACTGCCAATTACACAACACTAAACAAATGTTTCGGTGATGGAGAGAATAGTTTTTGTTTGGTGTTAAACAACTTTCGGTGGAGAACAATCGAAAGTGTAGAATTGTCTCCAAACAAACGAGGTAACTACGTGGAGTGATATTTCAATGACACTTGTCAGGCATGCATGTAAGCCATTTGTCTCTTATTTCTATATTGTTCCTTGTCCAAAACTACTCCAAATTTTCATAAATTTTCTAAAATTCACCAAAAATTCTGAAATATTAATAACACTCTTCAAATAAATTTTCATCACAAATAATCCATGATTCGCATTTAAATCACATTTATAAATCAATTATACCCAGAAAATGTCAATGAATGCGTGTACAATTATTTTAATGCATCAAACATAAATATTCACATGTGTGTGAATATACAATGATGCATGAGCATGAAATGCACTTCTAGTACAGTATACTCAATTCCCTATTCTGGGGTCTAGACTCAAACATGGGATGTTACATTGCCTTAGGTGATGTCCAATACCTATTGCCGAAGACTCCATATTTCTTCAGGTATATAAGGAGGTCTTACACCAGTCTTGCGTATCAGACCAAGAAAGTCTCTATAACGTATACGAGCTCGCCTTTCTCAAACTTTATAAATAACCACGTCAAATTTGGAATTCTAAAAAAATTCTTTTTGAAAAAAAGAAAAAACATACCCAAAGTACTTATAACCTACAAAATTAATTAGATAAAATTACAAAAGAATATTTTTTGTACCTCAAACTCCTGATAATATCCTTTGTCGCCTAAGAGATATTCTTCCATATATAACCCTTAAGATTAATCTTCTCCTTGAACTTGGATATCATGTTTCTTGAGCACGTTCCAAACATAATCAACCTAATATAAAAACAATTTTAGATCATTTTCAAATTAAAACCTATAACTTCATTATAAACCTATACTATTTCATGTATTTTCACTCACAGATTGTTGATAATTGTGATATAAGTTCTTCTATCAAATCCTTTAGCTCCAGAATGGAGATCGCCTCCTTCATCGGTAACGTTTACCCTAATATTTCTATCAGTATGTGTGATGGATGAAGGATAAAAGGTGGACGGTGATGCAGGGCAGGATGGTGTAGCATCAGGTATAGAAGGTGACTGTACAAAGATTGCAGGTCAAGAAGGTGATGCCTTATCTAAATGTGCAGCAGGTAGACGTATAGATTTGTAAAAGAAGATGTTTCACCTGGAAATCATGGTAGCCTGATCATTGGCCGCATCATATCCTGTTTTCTCTTTTATGACATATTTTTAACCTGAAATTAACATTTTATTGAATATTCCAATAATAGAATAATAAATTCAATATATAACAATATATTGTTAATGTAATAATAGATTTTCATATAATATTGTATTTCAAATACAAATTAATCATTATCATGATCACTTAATTGTAAATTAAAATCATCATCATTTTCTTTTCTTGAAGAATTAGAATCAAACTTAGGCTCCTCTTCAGATCTCTTGCCTTCCTCATTCTATCTAGATGAAATTTCAACATATTTATTATTTAGATTGTTCAAAGGTTCATTCTCGTCATATGTAACAAATGCATTTATTCCATAAACATCTTTCTGAAACGCTTGACTTTCAGTTCTCTTATTTTCTCCTTTTCCATGTAATTCAAAAACACCTCTAGGTTTAACTTTGCAAACGACCAACTAATTTGACTTATCTCATCGTAAGCTAGGAAAAGGTACATAATACACCTGGATCGCTTACATTGCTAACATGAAAGATTCAAATTGTCTAAATCTTCTTCACTGGTTGATTTCAACTAGATTGTATCGATTGTATCAAACCAGTCACACTTAAATATCACACTTCCTTTTATTGACAATGCAGGGTTCTTAATTTCAAGTATCTCAGTAATTTTACCATGGTAATCCATCAATTCTCCCTATATGCAAACCCTACTATTTACTGTTGTCATCTTATGACCATAATATTCTGTATGAAATTTGTATCCATTAACAAAAGACACCAGATATAATTTAATATTTCGTGAAGGTCCTTTTGCAAGATCACATATGAACTTATTCTCTATTGTATTTTCTTAGGCCTATGCAAAAATAATTTATCATATTAAATATTATAATGCCATTTGAACACTTTTCAACGATTTCAATAATTGATAGTGAAAATTACATATTTCTTGAACCATTGAGAAAAGTTTATTTCAACTTCTTTATTGATATCATCCTATGTTTTTTCAGAATTAGGTCGCGTAACCATTCCTCTTATAATCTAAAAGTATTATTATGTATTTTAGTTATGAATAACACTAACTTTGAAAGCCCAAATAATCAATTTCAAAATCAACTTCAACTTACTACACGAAAGGTTGAACCTATTGATAGTTCAATAAAATGTATCCATGGGCAGCTTCTATTTCTTTCTCTATTAACATTCTTCTTGTTAATCGTCCATATGTTCGCCCATGATATGTAAAAATGGATAAGTTACCATCAACATCACCTATTACTCCTCCATCGTCATTATGAGGAACTTTTCTTTCTCTTGTGTCCATATATGGCTCAAAATAATGTGAACAAAATGCACTTACTTCCTTCACTATAGGCATTACATATTGAACCTTCAACTCTAACCTTGTTTTTGACATTTTTCTTCAAATGATGCAAAATACCTACATTACAAATAGGGTTATTACAATTCTATAATGAACAAATACTATAATTTCAATTTAACTATTTACTATAATTACCTCTCAAACAGATATATCCATCGATATTGAACTGAACCAGAAAGTTTAGCCTTATGTGTTAAATGTACAGGTAGATGCTCCATATAGTTAAAAAAGCTTGGAGGGAAAATCCCTTATAATTTGCACAAGATTACTGGAATTTCCCTTACTAGTTTTTCTATTTTAGTCAACTTTATTTCAAATGATGTCAAGCTTTTGGAAAACAAACTTAATTCTGTTATAGCTTCCTAAATCTTATTTGATAGCATCTCCCGAAATGTAATTGGAATTAGCCTTTGTATAAATACATGACAATTATGACTTTTCATACCAAAGTTTCTTATAAATTTTTAAGTTCTCTAAAGATCAAAACATATTCCTTTCATAAAAACGTGATCCAAAACTATTTCAAAGTTCCCTAAAAGCATTTGTATGCATCAAGATAGTTGTCGTTAAAACCTTCCTAAATTTCCTCTTAGTTATGATGTTAGAGCACTTAGTTCCTAAATTTCCTTATATGCAAAAGATCAGTAATGTTAGAGCACTTAGTTCATTAAAATGTTGTAGATAAGGTTATAAGAAGGATTATAATGATTTTCTTAAATATTGATAGGCTTGATTGCTCTTTGTTCTTGTTGCTTCACTTAAATAGCATTTGTGCTCCTCTTTAATCATTTTCTCTATCCTTTAATTGATTAATTAATTAATTTAATTCATTTGCACACTTTACCCTTACACTTAACATAAACTTTTATACATTAACTTACTTATATCACTAACAATAAAAAAATTAGTAGTAAAATATTTTATTGTCCACCACTATATCCATAAATCTCTGTAATATTTTTTCCACCACAAATGTAAAGAGATGAAAATCTCTTAATAATCATTTGTGGATGACTTGATTTCGTTCTGTGGAGTTGATCCCCCCTTCATTGGAAATTATGATGAATATATAGTCTTCTTTCTCTGACTACTCAGGATTGAGGATAAATTATCAAAATAGTGCTCTTTATGCTTCCTCAAATGTTGATAATTCTATCTTTTTTAATTCTATCTCTAGATTAGGAAGTCAAAAACTTCCTTTAAGGTATCTAGGAGTGACAATCTCCTCTAAAAATAGTTTTCTTTGTGATTCCTTTTTGTTCTATTACACGTATTCTTATTTATAAAGTTTTAATTAAAAAATCAAATTATGACATCAACTTGACTCTTTTAGGTTATTTTATCTCTTATTTAGTTATGGATTCTACTTATTCAGTTTATCATTTCATACAATTTATCATTTCATATCTTACATATCAAGAATGTTTTAAACCTATTATTTGCATTATTAGTTTATCAAGGAATAGACTAGAAAAAAAAAGATATTGGTTCTAGAATAGTGGCCTTACCTACTTGGTCCTAAATATAGTATAAAATTTTGTCTAACCATTCCTTATTTTATTAAATTTTATTTTTCTCACTTAACTCATCCTTTTTTTTTCTCTTGACTAATGCTTTTAGGTTTTATACTTTTTAACTTTGAATTCTTATGTGAGTTTATTTATTTCTTTTAAGAACTTATGAAAGAAGAAAAAAGTGAAAACAAGTAAGAGATTGTGAGAATAACATTAAGAAAAGCCAAAAAGTAAGAGTGGAATATAAGTGGTTTGTTATATTTACAACCACTTATAAGGACTATAAGAGGAAATCTTATTCACAAACTTCTCTTACAACTTTCAAATATATCTCCTAAATTAAGTTCAACATCGAAAGATTAGAGGGACAACTTGTATATTATATAAGTGATGTTAACAACAGTTTGAGAGGATGAGTAGAGGTCTGCTACGCATAATCCAATTACTCTAATAGAAGATGAAGAAGAGAATGATAAATTTACTACTGATGATGTTGATCTCGACTTTGAGGTTAAAAGGGAGAGGTTTTGGACTTAGAGAGGAGTCAGGCATGATTAAGAGTAAAGGAGGGAGCCTAGACCTCAAGAAATGATGGATGTGAATCTTAGCAGTATCAAAATAACCATACCTTTCTTTAATGGTAAGAATAATCTTGATGCTTATTTAGAGTGGGTGATAAAAGTAGAGCTAATCTTTGATTGTCACAATTACCTTAAGAAAAAGAAGGTAAACTTACCTTAAGAAAAAGAAGGTAAACTTGGAATTATTAGAGTTTATGAATTATGTAATCATTTAGTATGATCAGTTAGTGAATAATAAGAGAAAGAATCATAAGTGATCAATATTAATTTAGAATGAACTAAAAGGCCTAATTAGAAGGAGAATCATACTAAAAAAACTACTAGCAAGATTTATATCTGGTGCTATAAAGTCTTCCTTAAAGATCAAAAAGTTTGGAAGACTATCATAAGAAGATGGAATTAGTTATATTTTGATCCAATATAGAGGAGCATAAAAAAGCAACTATGTTGAGATTCTTGAATAAGTTGAATAGAGGGATAGCTAATATAGAAGGGTTATATTATTATGTAGAATTAGAAGAGACGGTGTAAATGGAAATGAAGGTTAAGAGATAATTACAACATAAATGGGTATTGAAGTACCTAACAGATATTAGTATTTTTTAGAGGCTTAATCGGGAAAACGATGATAAGGATTCTTATATGAAATGGTTAAGCCATCTAAAGAAGATATCTACAATAAGGTAAATGATAAAATTAATTATTATCCCTCTTAAGATAGATATATTAATTTTTTAGTATTTTGAAAATGGTAAATATTGCATCCCAATACCAAAAATAGGAGGGTCGTGATCATTAGGATAGTGGAGAAGTGAAGAGTGCAAAAGAAAGTTATACCAACACGTAAAGATTCTAATAATGAGGATATTGAGTATATTTTTCAAGGTAAGAATAGTATTACTATGAGGGAATTAAGCCTTCGCATCTTGTAAGATGAGGCAAAGGGAAAACATATTCCATATTAAATGTCACATTAATAATAATGCATGTATTATGACTTTTAATAGAGGAAATTACACTAATTTGGCTAGCACCCTTTTAGAGGTTAAGTTTAAAGGTTATGGAGCATCAAAACCATACAAGCTTTAAAGACTTAATGAATACAGGGAGATTAATGTGAATATGCATGTGGTGATGTCATTTCTACTAAAATGTATTAAGATGAGGTATTGTATGATGTCTTAACTATCTAAGCTAGTAACGTCTTTTTGGCTAGAATGTAGCAATATGATAGAATGGTTTTATATATATATATTTCAAGAATATGTACATTTTCTTAAAGGATGATAAATCCATCACTACACTTTTAGCACCTAAGTATGTATATAAGGAATAATTGAGATTGAAAAAAGAGAATGAAGAAAAGAAGGGTGAGAGAATAAAAAAGTACTGATATCTAGAGTGTTATTTATACTAAAAAGCTTATGATTATATCTTTGTACAAAGAGGCTTTTTTACCTTTTAATGTAGGTGACTATTTAAGGCAAACTCTTTTAAAGAGTGGAGGGATGACACAAGTATGACTAGATAATTGGAAAATTAATTGCTTGTGCTTATTTAAGCTATTATAAGAGATGAAATTTAAAAAAATTAGTAGTAAAATATCCATCTTTGGTTGAACACAACATCACATACAACTATATCCCACCCTATATCCCTCTATCAATGTTGAAAAAGAAGTTACAAAAAATTGATCGACCTCCAACACCTTCATATACCAACTCATGTGACTTTTTGGAAAAACAAGTTTGGAAGGCATAGTTTCTATCATAGTCTATTCCATTAGTGTTAAAACTTTATTGTAGACATGACCTATAACGCGATCTTGTCTCATGTTGTATCTACTCAAAATCCTTTTTCTTGTATTTAACAAGTAATTTTATTTATTTTAGGTGATTTTTGCATCTTTTTTATTAAGAATCATTTATCCATATTCTCTGTAGAACTTCAATCTTATGGAACAAGTCTTTCTTTATAGTGTTAAATTACTTAATGAATTTGATTATCAATCTTTGTGGTCAACATGTCAATTCTCTCTCTATATATATGAATTAGCTTTCTTGGATTTGGTTCAAACTTGTTTATAGGTTATAGGTGGGTTCGCATCAATTTCTATTCAACCTCAAAGTTAGAGTTAACTGTAGGTAATTAATAGTACATAAGATTTTCTATTGGAAACTAAGTTCTAAGGTTATCAGAAAATGTTATTGTTGTTGAATATCCCACAGTTACAATCGAATGTCAAATTTTCATATAACATTGATAAAATTTTCATATAATAAATACTTATGTTAAAATTGGTAATTAATGACAATCTAACATTCACTCGACCTTGACTAGAAGGAAATAGACTGTTGTATTTTCCTTTATATCTTTTTATATTATAAATAGCTTTTCCATATCTACCATGCAATTGGAATTGCCCCTTTTTATGGCTTAACATGAGTCTTTAGTTTGTTTGATTTATTTTTTCTTCTCGTGTTCTTCTTTGGCCTACTTGGAACAAATCTTTCTACTAGTGGACGAATCTCTTTATAATTGTTAGGTAGCCATAACTTTTATCCTCTAATTGGTTGTAAGAGATCATCAAAAACTTCTATGGATCTATCTCTTTGGTAACAATGATTCTCATTGCCTTATGTGGATGCTTGACATAGAATATGACATTAATGGCATAAAAGCAAGGGCACCCATAGAGTTTCCACATCCTTTAGTTGCAAGTGTTCACCCATTATAAGCGGACAATGTGTGCATCATCTCTATTTGTCACTTTATGTGTCATAATTCCACTATAATGCAAAAAAAAAATTGCTAAAAATACCTAAAGCTACTAAACTGAAACAAAAACACCTAAATCTTTGAATTGCCTTTTAATAAGTGCTTTTTATGATTTTTTTTAAAACTAGATTGTTTACTCAATTCCAAATCATAAGTTCATTAACTTTTAAATATGACACATTCTCCATTAGAATAGAACTATCAATCTCCTCTTTTTCTTCTTAAAAATTACAAGTATCTAATGGATGATGTATCATTATGTCCTAGCTAACATGAAAATTTTCAACAAAAAAAATCACACATATAGAAATAAGTATAATCTTATTCAATGCACATCTATAATATCTTTAGCATTAACTAGGAAAGGTCATCATGAGATCAAGGATCCTCTCTATCATCCTCATTTTCCATAATGATAAAAACAAAAAAAAATATAAAATTTTCAATCCTAACCAAAGCATCCCCTATACATAATGCCCATAGGGTACTTAATTGACCTTTATAACCAAAACATCCTATCCTTTTTTCACTGCATCATTATTAAGAATACCACTTGTTTTATGTTTGGACTTGAATTCCTCCATTGATAATTATTGATATTTATATTGTCAATTAGCTCTTGTAATTCCTCATACGTTTTAAAGTTTGTAGTCCTATATAAATATTAATTAATCCCAGTAAAAAACAAAAACTAACAGAATGCCCATACAATCAAACCAGAAACAAAAACCCATATACACAGGGGTGGAAGAAGATGGATACAGTACACAATTAGAAAAAACAATCAACTACTTACCTGAATCGATGATTAAACAAAGATGAAAACGATGGCACGAGATGAAATGGATGTAGAGAAGGGCAAACAGTAAGGAAACTGAAGCATGCATGATGGACGACGGAGAACCGCAGGCAACAGCAGTGATGACGACAAGGAACTAGCAAGGGCAACAAAGGAGAAAATGACGAAAAGGGAGAGGAGAAAATGAGAATGGACAAGGAGGGGGTGAGGTTCGTGGGTAGGCTTTCGTTTTATTAAAAACATTGAAACCGAAGCTAATGATGATGTTTAGGTTTTAATTTTATCGATGGAATAATTATTCCATTGGTAAATCATCGACAGAATCCAGTACTGTCGGTACATCATGACCTTATTTATGTTGTCAAGCATTCTCGCCTAATTTACTGATGGATTTCGCAATTTTGTCGTTATATTGTCAAAAAAATTGTTGGGATAATTTCCCCCCATCTTTATCAACAGATATTTTGTATGCCGCAAAATGAATTTTTTTCGACAATGTTATAATGAAAATTGATTTTCCGTCGCTAGTATTTGTTCCTTCGATAATTTTCTACCGGTAATTTGTAATTTTCTTGTAATGCATGTAAAATGAGTAAGTGTTTTTTAGCCTGTGATTTTGATTTTGATTTTGATGTTTTACATGAGGACGGACAAAAGTTAAGAGTAGAGTAAATTGATATGTACTTAATTGACTATATATTTATTCCATAATACTTAGTGATTAATGATATGAAAATGCTCAAGATACTCTCTTTAGTTCAGATATAGTTTTAAGTATAATTCGGAAGCGAAAGAGCTAAAGTAAGTCAGAAGCACAATATTTGAGTAGTTTTTCAGAGATCCACAATCAATTGTCTTTATAGAGCAAGAATGAAACAGATTAGACAAAGAGGAGACAAGATAAAGCATAAAAATTAAAAATGAGGCATTGGAGAACTCACAACCATAAAACCAAATTGATTAAATATAAAATATTTAATAAATAATGATCAATATGAGATTGAATCTAATTTGGACATAATTGACATTTAATTAGAATTAATTGTAATTTTAATTAAAATTTAATTTCAATTAAATTACTAAAACCTCCAAAACATATTTTAAATGAACTTAAGCTATATAAACCTAAAGCTTTTTGCTTAATCCTCTCTATAAAAATTACAGAGTTCTCTCAATTTATTTTTTGAATACTATTATAAGTCAAACATTTGTTCCATTACAGCGGTTGAAACAAATTAATTTTGAAAACTATTCAAAAGTTACAACAAGACAGAGATTAAACTTAAAAATAAGGTATAAATTTCAATTCATAATTTATTATAATTATGTGTTAATCATTTGATAAAATTAAAAATAATTTAGGTTTCAAGAAATCAAAAATTACTAAAAAATTTCCTAATTATTCAGCTAAAGCCGGGATGGGATCCCCGGCCCGGTTTCCCAACAAAAATAACTACTAGCACCCAACTGGTGGAACTTTTGGCCTCTACTTTCCTTTTTAACTATAAAACCTGCAATCAGCCAAAACTAAATTGCTTAACCTTGCCTTTGTCGCATATGTAAATTCGTCTGGAAGAAAAAGAATAAACGAAATCACTCAGTTACAGCAGGTTTCAGTATCTTAAGTAAATATCTCATTAGCTCATATACAGTACACCATAATCTTAACAATCTATAAAGATTAAGAGTATTTTCACAGCTTTGGTTCCGATCGTTAACTGCACAGTCCATAAGCCACATTAACCAGCTGCCTGGAAATCCCCAAAATCATCATCTATGTCTTGAGTACTATTGTTGTCGACCGAACGTTTCTCATTGTTGTCATTCTGTGCCTGGTTTGTCAGTTTCCCTTCAGGCGATCCGTCAAGACTGATTTTAGGTGGTGTACTTGATGGAGAATTTTGAGTAGTTGTGACAGGTGAAAGTGGTGCTGGGGGTGGCCTTATACTAAGTATAGGTTCTTTCCGATCACCTTTCGCCTCTGGGGATAAATTGTTTAAGCCCTGCTCGAAAAACTTGGATTTCGAGCCGCAAACATTATTCTGCTGAGAACCATGAAAAGAAAGTTTTGAGGTTCTTTTTCTTTCTTTTAAAGATTGGTCATTCTGACTCTTACGTCTTAGTAAGACACATTTCTGCAAGCTTCCATGGAACAAATTTCTATATATTCGTAAAGAAGATGCAAATCTGCTTACATTTTTTATCTGGAGTACAAGGGTCTCCCCTTCCTTTAAACTGTAATCGACTGAGGTAGTGCTCTGAAACTGCTGTTCCATCTCTTCTGCAGTTTTCTTCTTATCGAGATACCTTAAAGCAAAAATTCAAGAGAAGGGGGAATTAAAATAATTATTTACACATGCATTTCTATGAAGTCATGAAGAAAACTATCAATTGCATACACTCATATAAACCGTGCATAGATAAATTACACCATGCAAAAGTAGATAAGAAAGTACTTCATGTGATCATGTAGGGCTGCTTGAAAGTCATAGGCTTGTGTTCTTTCACGGAACCCTATGCCAATAAAAGCATGCCGTATGCGACCACCTGCATGAGTTCTGAATAATGAGATGAATTGCAATATTTGGTCAGCCTGAAAGTTAAATGAATTTCATAAAGAAACATCAGAAGAAATACCGCAGGAAACAGAACAAATAGATTGAAGAAATGTTCACCAAAACAGTAAGATTTCGTGACTTTGAGAGCAAGATAAAAATGTTGGTTAAAAGATTAGATTAATTCATATGTTAATGCAGATTTTATGGTAAAAGTATCAAAACAGAGGATAATATCTTATGAGTTCTTCAAAATTAGTCACAAGTAACGGGAAGTTAAGAGTACTCCAAAATCTATACGTATCTCTAACCAATTTTTGAGGGAAAACCAATTTTCTCAAGTGTTGGATGACTAAAGAACTCCAACTAAAAGCATACCAATTTGCTTGAATTATAAGTCTCAAACTCTGTAATACAAGATAATACATGCAGTTTATAGTTTTGCTGAATGTCAATTCCACTGAACCTATAATTAATTGTTTACAATAAATATAAACAATGGTGATTGTAAATGTTGACAATAACAATGAAAGATAGAGCAGTGCCAATGAATAGCGACCTTCTTAGTAATGACTGCAGTCCAATAAAGACAAGCCGGTGGTTCTACAATCAAGAGGAGAACATTGTCCACCAAGTAAATGAAAATGAAATGGCTCATTCTTTAGATAATAAACCCATAAGAATCACTCCTAGTAGTGACTATGACGGTGCTTGTCCTATCAACAGCCGTGGTGATAAAATAGTAGCAAGAATGCCAATGGTGAATGCAACAAATTCTGAGAAGTCCCAGTCACATGGTTTCAGTAAATGCTTTAGATCCTAATGCTGCTGGTCATGGTAATATTGAATCACAAAAAGTAAGTGTAGTATCCTCAATGACAATTATTCGACAGTGATAAATCACATAGCAATAGCTGCGGAGAGCAACAACTATTTGGCAGCAAACAAGCACTGAAGTTTCCAGAAGTAGGTGGACAAAGTTCAGTATTATTACCATTTGGATGATATTTTCATATCAATGGGCACAGATTCAGAACAGATTATACCATAGCTCTTTAAAGTTCTCTACTTGATGCAAAGAGGAGAGGGAAACCAACTCTTTATTTAGTTAAGAGTTGAATAAATATTGAAAGGGTGATAAAAATATGGAGAAAAGGGGAAATCTTAAATTTAATCTCCAAACGAACTAATTTCCATGTCTCCTGGCTTACTATTTGAGGCAGACAAGTCAAAAAATTCGGTGGCAAATGAATGGATTCTTGAGTAAGGCACACAATATAGAACAAAGCTGTCCAACCAAAATTAATGTAACATCACACTCAGATTGAGAGTTAGCGACAGTATCCTACCAATGCTTTCCTCTATTCGAAGAACAAAATATCTGCAAAAGAAAAAACATCCCTTTGAATGTACTACAAAAGATAGTTTACAGAAAACTTGAAGAAAGCTAAATTGAAAACTGGATTGCAGAATTGGAGAACTAAAGGAAGATTTTAAGAAAATAACTTCAGGACTATGATTTCTTCCCTGACCTATTCAGTATTTATTGATCTTTTAGTTGCATATTTTTGTTCCTTTTCCCCCGTGAAATCTGCACAACTTATGAAATGGAAGACTCTTTACTGAAACCGGCAAGTAAAATTTTGGAGGTTAACTTTGCTCGTCATATATTTATATTGTCTCTATTCTTCTCTGCTTACTGGGATCTCTGTCAAACCCTTCTCCTGTATTTTCCTTTTAACCAATTTTATCTAGATTTTATACCAATTGTCGCATATTGTTTCCAGTTCCTCTCTCCCTAACCCAAGTTGCAATTTCAGGCTTCACAAACTAAAAGAATTGGCTTCACACAATGCATGCATTTCATGACAGAATGAATCACAATGATTATGAGAATCAATATCATTCTAAACTTTACTTGACCTGCTGCTATCAATTACAGATTCCACGGGATGTGGCTCCCCCT
>JAOSBN010000009.1:5767246-5783965 GCA_027563595.1 Erythroxylum suave
TTCGATTCGGAATTTTGCCTTTCGAGTTTCTCCGCTTTGTTATTCGTATTTCCGATGCAAAATTTTCCGATTATTCGTTTCGCTCTGATGATGCGATTTGTATTCCGACTAGCGATTTCTCGCTTTTCGATTTTTCGTTTTTCTGTTCCATTTTTCGGTTGGGATCCGGTTCCCGGATCGGGTCCCAACACTTTACCCTTGCTCTTCTGAGATCTTCTTTCCACTATTTGAAATTGCTTATTATGTTCTTCATTAGTGATTTCAACTCCATTTCTAGATTGGGGGATCAATGAAGTGGTTTCAACTATTGGTGTTCCTACCTTGGTTTAACAAGTAATTGGCTTCAACTTTTGAAGTAACATTTATAATTTTCTTAATAAATGGAGTGGCTCTAACTATAGGATTTAAAACTACAATAGGTGAGTTGTTTAGAATATCAAAGGAGTTAACATGCATGTTCGTATGGTTTTGATTTATCAAAGAATCCAATTGATTGATAGAGCATCCAGTATTCATATTAATATTCTCTACAAGATTTGGACCAGATTCACTAATATGATTATCAGCATTAGCTAGAGGCTAGATGTTATGAATTTCCCTAGCCTTTATGTTATGCACTTCCTCCTTATTTATCTCAGTCCCTATTAGTTCTTGATAACTACCATTTTGAAAGGTTCTCCAGTTCCATTCCACATATTCCCTTAAAGTTCAAAAGGTGGTTTCCAGTGATAATTGATGGCAATGCTATCCTCCCAAAGTTTGTTCTCCTCTTCTAGTCTTATTATTGGGACTTCATTTGGAAACCCTGTGGACATTTCAACACTATCACATATACGTTCATATCCTATTCTCCTCTTTTTGGAAATGTTCTCATCAATATATAAAAGCTTCCTGATGAAACTAGCTAATGCATAACCCTTGAGTAGTCCAGTACTTAAGGGGAACGTTATAGAAGTTAATCCAGAATGGGATGCTCTGAATTTTAATAGAATCCAATCTAGGTTGCCAAGCTTATTGAAATAGAGGCTGTTTTCCATAATTTTAGAGCCCCTCCTTGAGTATTTTGTGGGTTAAGAGTTTGAGGTAAAGGTGAAAAGAATGAGATTATCTTCTGATAGGAGGACATCAACCATTCCTTATTTTTTCTAAACCGTATGTGCACATTTATGAATGATTGGAAAGGGTGGTCTTTGGTCAAAAAGAATCCAATAAAGGTTGATTCCCAACAACTTGCACCTTCTTCTTAAATGTTCTTATTTGAAACCAATAATACTCACTGAGCTCATTTAGCTCACCCTTTATTTTATTTTTTAAATAAAACCCTTCCAAGTGCATGTTTAGGGGCTTTAGTAATAGATACTTCACTTCGCGAGTAGTCAACTTTGTCAAGTGCTACTGTGTAGACATTTTTGCATTGTATATATTTTTTAGTATTGTTGCATATCTTTAAACATGTTTTTGAAAGTACATTTTTATAAAGAATGGATTTGTATAAAATTTTTTAATGGAATGCATGACTTTGTTTTAGCTTTTTAAAGTTTATTGATGTAACTATTTGAGACTGCATATGATTGGATTCGAAGTCCATAAATTGGAGTTGACAAATTGATGTGATAATAGAAGTGTTTTGAACTTTTACAGGGACTTTGAAATTTTTTGGATGTCAAAATACAGTTTTTGTGCTGCCGAAATTTTTTAATAAATTGAAAAACAAAACTCCAATGTTTACATTCCTTATTGTGAATTTAATCTTTTTCTTAACAAAGGCAATAGGCTTAGCTTGACGGGAACTTTCCAACCAACTTGGATATTGACTAGAGAGCCATCGTGGAGTGATGGGCAGGTCATCTAGTCATTACAGGATAGGGGCCTATCAATGTTGGTATCAAAGCCTGAATTATAAAAAAGGTGCCTCCTTTATGGTTTAAGGTTTTTATTTTGTTTTAAAAGTGAGGTGACCAATAAATTGTTGTGATTTACATGCATATGATTTCATAAACTGAAACGCTTTACATATTTGCATTTTTGTCGAACACACAGCACGATGCATAGACAAGGCTGTAGACGTCCTAGGATAGCAACTCCAATGACTCCTGCACCTGAGTCACCTCTGAAACGGGAGGATAACCACATTCTAGAGTCAGCGAGTGCCTTGATGAACCAACCACTCGTGGGGAGCTTTAATGAGGATTATATGGCTCAGATTCTTACTGCGGTGATGAGGCAGTCACGTGAAAGTGTGGAAGCGTCTGGATGCTTAATTCAACGGGTCTGTAAAATGAGTGCCAAGACTTTTGATGTGAGGATAGATCCTGAGAGTGAACTCATATGGTTAGATTAGATCACAAAGATATACAAAGTTGTCGGATGCATATCGCAGAGAGTTGTGTTCTCCACTTTCCTCCTCAAGGACAAGGCTAAGCAATTGAGAGATGACATCTAAATCGGGTATATTAGGCAAAAGTTCAGGTAGAATTCATAAATAGATTTTACCCATAGAGTTATAGGGATGAAAAAGGTAGAGGAATTCTTTCATCTAGAGTAAGGTTTGACATCAGTGACAGATTATGAGAAGAGATTTTTAGAACTTTTCAAAAACGTTTCGTTTATTGCTAGTAGTGAAGAGCATAAGTGCAAAATGTTTACTACACGCTTGAGTCCTAGAGTACGGATTCACCTATCATTGACTTCATAGACACACTACAAGGAATTAGTTGAATCTGTAATAAAAACAGGAGAGAATGCAACAATAATCACTCAAAGTTTAAGATTAAAACAAAAGCACAATGCACCAGTTAGTTCATCTCAAGGTTCGGTCAAGAAAAATAAGTCAACATGGAGTGGTGGCAAGAGGTTTAGTAGAGGTAGATCGTCCAACCAGGGATTTTTTAGGTCACCCACTAGGCCTAGAGACTCCTGTGATAATAGGACCCCAGTGCCAGGGTGTGTTACTTGTGGAAAAAGACATTTAGATGAGTATTAAATGAATATGACAGGTTGCTTCAATTGTGGTCAGGAGGGTCATTTCATCAGATATTGTCTGCAGTTAGTCACTGCAGAGAAGTCGGCAGCTATATCTTTAACACCTCTATAGGCTAGAGGGGGTTATAGACAGGCGGACCGAGGTTCTCAAACTAGAGGGTCGAGTTTTACTAGATCTTGCAGAGGTTCAAGGAGTAAGGGAGCAGCCCCTATAGGATAGGCAGGTAGGCCTCGTACCTAAGCACAAATTTTTACAATCACTCAGCAGGAGGCCGATGCCACACTAGAGCTAGTCATCGATATGAATACTGTTTTTGATTATGTTGCATATGCTTTAATAGATCTTGGTGCTACACATTCTTTCATGTTTATAGATTTTTCTGTAAAATTAAGTATTGAGCCTCAGTTATTAGACGTTAGGGTAATAGTTTCCATTCTAGTTGGGAACTTGCTCTTCGGTGAAAGAGTGCTCGTAGATAGTAAAATACTGATTAGAGGTGAGGAATTCCCAACAAACCTTATCATATTGGATATTTGAGATTTTAATGTTATTCTTAGAATGGATTGGTTATCTACACATGGTGTAGTGGTAGATTGTTTAAAAAGGAGGTTAGGCTAATTAGTTTAGGGAAAGAAAAGGTAATATTTTGTGGGTTACAAAAATTTCTTTTCACTAGTATCATCACTGCCATGGTAGCTATAGAATGCTCCATAAAGGATGTCAGAGATACTTGACTTATATGACTGAGATAATAATGAGACACAACTTGGAGATATTCCAGTGGTGAAGGAGTTTCTCGATATATTTTTGGAGGATCTTCCAAGATTAACACCAAATAGGGTCATAGAGTTTAAGATAGTTATACCACCAGGAACCCAACCAATTTCAATTACTTCATACAGAATGGCTTTAGTGAAGTTAAAAGAATTGACAGTGCAAATAGAGGAATTGTTAGAAAAGGGTTTTGTGAGACCTAGCACTTCTCCATGGGGGGCTCTAGTCTTATTCGTGAAAAAGAAGGATGAGAGTTTAAGGATATGTATTGACTACAAACAATTGAACAGAGTGACAGTTTGTAACCAATATTTACTCCTAAGGATTGATGATTTGTTTAATTAGCAATAAGGGATCCAAGGTGTATTCAAAGATTGATCTAAAGATTAGGTTATCATCAGTTGAAAGTTTGTAGTGAAGATCTTTCGAAAACTACCTTTCGTACAACGTACGAGCATTATAATTTTTTATTATGTCCTTTAGATTAACCAATGCACCAACTACTTTTATAAATTTGATGAATAGGATGTTTCGAGAGTACCTAGATAAGTTTGTGATTATGTTTAATGATGAAATATTGGTGTACTCAAGAAGTTAGGAGGATCATGCAGAACACCTTCAGATTGTACTACAAACCCTACAAGGGCACTAGTTATACGTTAAGTTCAATAAGTGCCAATTTTGGCTTGATAAGGTTACTTTCTTAGGTCATGAAATCTTAGCTGTAGGACTTAGTGTGGATCTGATATGGATGAATTTTACAATATTTTTATATGTTATTTTATTTGAATTCATTTATTTTTTTGTGTTTAATTATTCATTTTGTGTTCCTATTAATTTTACATGTAGATTTAACGATGAAATATAAATATAAAGTTAAAGCATGAAATGACAGCAAAGTGGAACCAAAACACCAGCAGAAGTTGTTTCACGTGAACAACCCTATGCATAGTGTAAATTAAATGGCAGCAATCCCTTAGCCAAATGACGTAGCAGTGTAAGGAGGCTTTTAAAAGAGTTAAACGCAAGCGTTTAAAACGACAACGTAGTATCACAAACAACGCTGCGTTCAATGCAAATGTGCTTTTAACGCACAACCGTAAGAGACGCTGATGATGCTTTGGCAAGGGCAGAAAAGAGGGCTCGTGTACAGTGCAAGAGGATGAGAAACTCTCCACTTAAATTGTCCCATCATATACACTATGGAGAGTAGAATAGAAGGGCGGCAGTAGATTGGCATGGCTTGGAGAAATGAAGCTGGAGTGGCGATAAAGAAATAGGGAAGAGTGGGACTTGCGGCAAAACAAAGAGAGAAGGAGTGGTCCATTAATGTTAAATTGTCACTTCAGTAAATAGTACAGTGAATAGTAAGCATAGAAGAGAGTTGCGGCAGTAGCTTGGGATTTAGGGGTTTTCACTTAGGGATAGAAATAGGGCCAAGCTTTATCTTTTTTGAGAGACATATAGAGGAGTAACATCTTGATATCGATTCAGAGGTGATATCGATGTCGATAACCCGAGTTAAGCATTTTTTCATTGTTTTGTTATTTTTTTCTCTCATTAGGAATTGATTATGTTATCTTATGTTTATTGGATTAGGTATTAAATGATAATGATTTTAATGCTCTATTAAATCGTTTTTCATAAAAAATCATTGCTAGAATCGAATGCAATAGGTAATTGTTGTATCTCCGATTCATGTGTAGCGATTAATGGTTCCAAATCGTTAGAGATAATATAACATAGGTTAAATAATTCGAGTTTGTGTGATTGTTGCCTAACTTGGTCTATTTTTTTTATTCGTAATGTAGTTTTCCGGATAAACTTAGAGAGCTTATTTTAGGTTTCTCGATAGTTAGGGTTAATTAACGAGTGCTTCATGATTAACTAAGATCTAAGGAAAAATTGGGATTAATAGAGCTTGTTGTTACTCTATGACCAATAATTGCTAAGAGAGATAAAAGAACAACAAATTAATGCAACGCGCTTGAATAGGTTATTGGTGAGATTGAACCAAAGAACTATATCCCTATCGAATTCCCTAATTTTATCATTTTTCGAATATTTTCTTTAATTTGTTTTCTTTGGGTTTATTTTATTTTATTTTATCATTAAATCCAAACCCCCCCCCCCCAATTACCTAAACATTAATTAATTTCATTTCATAAACTAACCGAACACTCCCTATGGGATCGACCTAGACTCATCACTGTTATAGTAGTGATCTAGTTATTTTATTTTGACTAGCATTATGACTCACAAGTCAATTTGGCATCGTTGTCGGGGAGTGCGCTGTAGATACCTAAAAGATTGAAGTTGTTACTAATTGGAGACCTCCTACCATTGTGATGGAATTCCGGAGTTTTCTTGGATTAGTAGGGTATTATAGGAAATTCGTTGAAGGATTTTCCAGAATAGTAAGTCCACTGACCAACCTGACTCGAAAAAAGGAGAAGTTTGAGTGATTAGATGCTTATCAACCAAATTTTGATGAATTGAAAGAAAGGTTGACATCAACTCCTATACTCACATTACCAATGGGGACTGATATATTTGTAATGTATAGTGATGCCTCGAGATAGAGATTACAGTGTGTATTTATGCAAAATGATAAGGTTGTAGCCTATGCTTCTAGGCAATTAAAGAAGCACGAAGAGAACTATCACACCCATGATTTAGAATTGGCAGCAATAGTTTTTGCATTAATAATATGGAGGCATTATTTGTATGATGTTCCTTGTAGGATTTTCACATATCACAAGACTCTGTAATGTTCATTTACTCAAAAGGAATTTTACACGAGGCAACGGTGGTAGTTAGAGTTAATAAAAGATTATGATTGTATGATAGAGTATCATCCTGGAAAAACTAATGCAGTGGTAGATGCCTTAAGTAGGAGACCTATTAGTTCAATAGCAACTAAAGATGATATATCTTCCACTTCTTGTGGAAATGAGGTCTTTAGGAGTGAAATTGGATATGACAAATTCAACAGCATTAACTGTTACCTTTCACGTTCATCCTATATTGGTAGATCAGATTAGAGAGAGATAAAAACAAGATCTGTAGTTAATGAAATTGAAGACGGAAGTTGAGACAGGGCAAAGAATGGATCTTACTATCAAAGAAGATGGTACAGTGGTCAAGGGGTAAGGATTATGTGTCGGATGTTAAAGAATTAAAGAAAGAGATCTTAGAGGAAGCTCACTCCTAAACTTACACTATGCATCTAGGTAGTATAAAAATGTACCACACTTTGAAAGAACACTATTGGTGGAGAGGGATCAAAAGGAAATAGTAGAGTTCGTTTCTAAGTGTCTAACCTATTAGCAAGTAAAAGCAAAACATCAGAAGCTTACGGGATTAATGCCAACCCTCTCTATCCCAACATGGAAGTGGGAGAAGATCACTATGGATTTCATTGTAGGACTTCCACAGAGTCAGAAAGGGCATAATGTCATATGGGTAATAGTGGACAAGTTAACAAAGTTTGCACATTTCCTTCTAATTAAGAATGATTATCCCTTAAACAAGTTAGCCTAGCTATAGAGGGATGAGATAGTGAGACTCTATAGTATGCTGATTTTTATTGTTTCAGACCGTGATCCTAGGTTTACATCAAGATTTTGGCCCAACTTATATAAACCTTTAGGTAGACATTTGAATTTTAGCATTGCCTTTCAGCCTCAGATGGATGGTCAGTCAAAGAGAACTATTCAGACACTAGAGGATATGCTTAGATCTTGTGTCATAGAGTTCAAGGAGGGTTGGGACATAAACCTACCACTAATAGAGTTTGCCCACAATAACAGTTATCAGCCCAGCATTGGCATGGCCCCTTATGAGGCACTTTATGGAAGAAAATGCAAAACTCCAATATGTTAGGATGAGATAAGTGAAAGGAAACTGACAGGTCCTAAACTTGCGCAGGTGACAACAGATAAAGTTCAAATTATTTGGGACAAATTAAAAATAGCTCAAGATAGACAAAAGAGCTATGCGGATAATCGTCGTAGGGATTTTGCATTTGAAATTGGATATAAGGTATTTCTTAAGATTTCCCTTTGGAAAGGCATATTGAGATTTGGGAAATGCGGTAAATTAAGTCCGCATTACATAGGACTATATAAAGTTACGGAAAGGATTGGACAGTAGCGTATTGATTGAAGTTACTAGATGAATTTGTGAGGATTTACAGTGTCTTCCATATGTCTATGCTTCGCAAATATCTAGTTGATCCATCGTATGACATCACAGAGCAACCAGTGAATTTAAAGGAAGATTTGACTTTCAAAGAAAAACCGATGCAAATTCTTGATTGCAAAGACTAGGTTTTCTGTAATAATATTATTCCTTTAGTTAAAGTGGTGTGGAGAAATCACATAGTAGAAGAAGCTACATGGGAGCTCGAGCACCAAATGCATGCATTATATCTCCATTTATTTTGAACATGTTATTATACATTTGGTTAAATTTCAAAGACGAAACTTTTGTAAGGAGGGGTGATATAAAACCCTAAACTTTTCTTTTCACGTTGTTATAAAATTTCATTTCATATGAATCACGTTTTTGGGTTAATATAACTTTTATTTTCACTAAAAGGTGAATTAGGAACCCAACCTTGAATGACAAGTATTAAAGTCAAATGATAGTCAAAAAATATTGGAGTTGACTGGTATAGAAATGGGTCAAAAATAAATTCAATCGGATGGATTTATGATAGATCAAGATTGACCTAGTTTTAAATTATTATAGAGTAAATTTGAAGCTTTTTTGGGCTGAAACATAAAGACATAAGAATCAGTCATAGTTACGAATATTTAAAGTAAATTGATCCAACTTATATGTTGATATATTTAGGTGTAACATGTTATTAAGTGGACATGAAATTTCTATCGAAATTAGACAGATTTTCTTAAGCCATTTAAGTATTTTGAACAAGAAATAGTACATGAACACGTTAATGAACCTTAAGTCGCAGCTGTCACATACATGAAGAATTTCTAATTATTTTGGAACAAGAATATGAAGGAGTAGATATGAGGGACATAAAATTTGTGACAAGTAAAGCCAATATATGGTATAAGGGTGTGACATTTTGGTGTGACAAAATCAAAACAACTTGTTATATTTGGGAAATAAGAATTGTTGTGGATGATACAGCAAGTTAATGGCTTAATTAAATAAATATGGTGAGAACTAAAATAGTAGACAGCAGTTGGCAGTAAACATTGCAATGTGCGGACAACCCTCCTCAACGTGTAGCATGTACCAAAATGATGGAGGAGCTGCTTCACCTTCATTCCACCAAAGTTTCAACTCTCATTTGGACCAAAATTGTTGAAGAATAATTGCAGCTACTCCCTTCACACATAGGTCTTCCAAGTTACTACCTTTAGGAAATAAATTTAACATGGTGTTTAAGCTAGAAACTGTGAAATCTTCATCAACCGCAGCTGTGCTCAGAAAAAGAATGGACAACACACTACCATCTAATTTTAGGTATGTTAAACCACTCTTTTCCATCCTCTTTAGCTGTTCACGTGAATGCTTAAGCTAGAAACATGAATTTCCTTATGAATTGCGTGAATGTTTGAGCATGATTTGAAGAAAGTGGTAAGTTTTCCTAACTATGCTTAATGAAATTCAGTATTAGGAATCTCAGTTTCCTTGAACAGTCTAAGTGTTTTGGCCATAACTTAGTCTACAAAAGTCCAAATTGGCTGATCCTAACTATAAATGAAACCTAAGAAATAGTACTAAAAATATCTTGAAGAGACTAATAAAAAAAATCTAGAAGAGATTTAGACCTAATTCTAGCTTAATGATATTGAAAAGTGAGATTGATTATAATAACCTGATATTGTCCCTGTGTGGAAGTAGCCTGTGATTTTTGGTACATGTTTCATAGTTTAGAAGTTGAAATGGTATGATTTTTGATGTTATGAAAACAAGAGACATAAGAGAACAAATGTCTAAAAGAATTGAGATTGATTATGGTAATATGATATTGTTCTTGTGTTGAAGCAACTTGTGATTTTAAGTACATGTTTCATAATTTAGAATTTGAAATGGCATGATTTTTGATGATATGAAAACTAGAGACATAAGGGAACAACTGTCTACAAGATTTCAAAACCTAATTGGAACTTTTGATATGCAAATATTAAGGAACAAGTGGAGGCATGGTTAAATGAAGAGAAACACAACATGGTTAATGGAGAGGAAAACAACATGTATATCCAGATCTTATGTATGTTATTCAAGGGGTATTAATTGAAAGCATGTAGATGTTATATATGTGGCTTAATGGCTATTCAATGGCAGCTTGTATGTTGTATATAATTCAATAGTTCAATGTCAGGAAAACAATAGGTATATAATATGTACGTTATTTAAATGGAACGAAGACAACATGTATAAATCGTGGAATTTATTCAATGGTTGAATGAAAAGAAAGAAAAATTTTAATCTTACAAAATGTTAAGATTTTGGCTAAACCCTTTGTAATAAAATTTGTAAAACAAGGTGGTAGGTTATAGATGTACTTGGTAGGTTTTAGGAACCCTTCAGGGGTCTCCCTCGTAGATGAGTAAGACAATAAAGTTTTCACGTCACTGTGGACTTGGGACTAATAAAGAAAAAGCATCAAACACGTGAGGGTGGTTTATGATAAACGAAAAATAGTGATTGAGTATTTAAATTGACTTCTTAAGATGGTTTTTACCTTACTATGAAATATATGTTTATGAATAATTCCACTGGTGCTACTATTTGAATTTAAAAGTTAATCTTAATGAGATTTGCATATGATTTGATTTAGCATTGAATTAAGTTTTGAATGCACTTGGAAACTAATGAGATGTACACACGCTTTGAATTGACATTGGATTGGAATTTGCATATGCTTTGAATTCTCATAGAAATTGATTTTGAATTGGTATTGAAATCAGGTACGCTTATGTATTAATTATGATTTAGCCTATGGTACATCATAGGTCTTTATACATATGAATATATCGATCAGAGTGCATCCTAATGTGCATAGCGGTGTTTGGGGGGCATCTGTCACCAACATGGGTGGTGCTGTGTCTGTCAGTAATGCCTATGAGTTGCTCTTTGCATGCATGGAGTGTATATTGTGCTAGCACTGTTATGAGTAAAGAATGAAAAATTAGCTTTGTAACCACTGGTTTATATGTAGTGCTAGCATATCATGAGTAAGTGATGCAGAGCTAGCTTCATAATGATCGGTATAAAGAAATAGAGGTTAACAAGGCACGGGTAAGCCATGCAGAACTAGCTCTATGGCCTTACACCTAAGGATATCATATGGCCAAAAAAAATTAGTAATAGTCTATGTTTTAAAAAGAAAGTTCATGAAAGTATTAATTGCCATCGCTGTAAACTTTACAAGAAAAGTGGAACTTGATCTTAGAAAAATTGATATATTTTGCTTTACATATGCGTTAATCTTATAAAAAGAAAAGAATGTGCTTTGTAAGAACATTAGTTATGTAACGCCCCACTCTTACAGAGCATATTGCCTAACGTACCGACGGTATTCGAGAATAGACTCTATGAGGGTGGCACGTTAAAGCAATCAATACCACTCATTGCAAAGTTTTCATGCATCACACGCATATTCAGAAGACTAATAATTATTTTTGACCCATTTATTTCATAATTATCACTAGTCTCAAACACGCATTTTTAAATGAACCAGTAATCATTTTGGTCCATTTCATTTGCAAACACATCTTAATAAATCTATATTGAATTTAAACTCATCTATTTTGATCCACATTTACTATCATATGAATACCTTCATTCTTATTATACTCATAATTTTCCATATTTTAATACTTGATGTATAACAATCTATTTTTAAGTTATAACCTTAATTATATTCCTAAGTATATCACACATTTAACCACTTAATCCATCATCAAACTAAATTCATTTCAAGCTTCATTCAAGCCTAAATACATTATTGGAAAACAACTTACCATTTCTTGTATCAAACATTGTATAAAAGATAAGAATACACGTTAATAGCACTTCTCACGATCGTGGATGACTTCCCACGATCATGGGTTATCTCAATAGAATAGTTCCAGCACTTTCTTCCATTTCCACGATCGTGGATGCATTCCCACTATCATGGGTTATGCAAATATTAAAATTCCTATCATCTTCCTCGATGTTTTCCATATTTTTAACTCTTATAGGTTACAACCAAACCATCTTATGCTCAATTAAACATTTTTACTTCATTTCCCCTTCATGCTCACCTCCTTTCCAACTCAAAAACATTCTTGAGACACATTATAAATCATTATTCAACTAATGTATAAAAACAGGACATCCAAGTATCCATAAATTCACAAATGTTTCAGCTCACTTTCAACTTCATTATCAACTTCACTTTATCTCTAAACTATCATCTTATTTCTTCTCTTTTCAAGACACTACACTTGCCTTTTCTTTAACTTCAACTCATTCTAGTTTATCTTTATAACAACTAATAAAATCCACATTATTATACATCAAATCAAAGCATGAAATTATCCATTATTTATCAAAATTTTTGTACTCTTTCAACACCATTTTAATGATCATTCTATCTAAAAAACATCTCTATATTAGCTCACGAATTATAGTTCATCATATATACAAAAACAAGACTTCTATATGGTCATTTCTTCACTCACGTTTCAACTTATGTTCATCAGCATTTTATGATCTATCAACTTCTAACTATTATCAAAATATTTCTCTTTAACATAACCCATAAGATCATCAAGATACTTACTTTTTTAAGATCCCAAGCTTCTTCAACTCTCGTAAACCCTAGCTTTTAAAACATCATACAATCATCATCTCATTAGGCTAGAATTGGTGGTTTTCATCAAGAAGAAGAGACAACAAGGATTTTGAAGCAACTAGTGATGAAAAAGGATAGCAAGGATCAACGTGGGGTGGGTGAAAAATATGAAGAATATGAAAAAGAACAAAAATGAAGAGAGCATTTGGTAAAGTGAAAAACAAATGAACAATGGTCTTGTAATTTTAAGTAACAAGAGTGAGGTGTGTGGCAAGTGGCAAGTGGCATGACACTTGTCAGTTGCCATATGTCCTCCTCTTGTAGTTTCGAACCAATTCTCTTTAATAACTAGTCTATTTGTCTCCAATTTCTAATCTAATTGTCTCTCGATTTTCTAAGACACTTGTTATTAAATTTTAAAGCCATGTGTCAATTATTTTTATTGTCATTTGAATCTTATTTCTATTACCATTTATTAATTGTCTTACCACTTGGCATTTTTCCTAGTCCAAAAATACCCAAAAATTCAAAAATTTCCTAAATTTTTCACCGAAAATTCTAAATCAATATTTATACTCACCAAATCAATTTTTAATGCTTATAATCCATAATTCACATCATAATCATTTTAAAAGTCATTTGTACCTAAAAAATGTCAAATGATTGCATGAATATCCATTATAATGTATGCAAAAATCAAATTCACGTGTGTGTATGTAGCACCCTACTCCCATCCGACACATGCCCATATGTACGTCAAACATTTAAACCCATGCTAGGTAAAAGCGACGTGCTAACTAGAGCATTCACGTCACTTAACATGGCATCATATTTTAAAACACAATACTCAATGTCTAAAACTCAATTCCTCATTTTCATTGATAAAACACAATGTACAATGCAACATTATAAAAATCATCCATAAATGTACAATATCAAATACTTATTAGAGTCTACAGCTATGTTTAGAAAATATGTTATATACATAAGGAACCATACAAAAATTCTATATATCACTTCAGTCTCAACTAACCGACCTTTGAGCCATTTCTTCTATTAAAAAGTAGTACTAAGCTTTTTCTAGAACGCCTTAGTAACTACGTCACCTCTCTCATACCTGAAAAGTTAATGTTGCAATTTTGATGAGTTTTGCAAACTCAGTGAGCTACCTATCATCGATGGCTCACATATAATACACAACATGACAATTTATATTCAAATCACATAATCACATAATTCACATCACTTCATTCATCATCATGAGCAATCTAGACAATTTTATTCATTTATTTCACATTTCACGTTTAGAATAATTCATACAATCAATTCGATCATTCATATAATGCATATCAAATAATATGTACAATATTCATGAGACTCACTTTCAATTATTACATTGTTATAATTGAGAGCTTTTTCACTGTCCCTTATCCATTGTGGATACTGAGCTCATTAATAATTGTCCTTTATCCATTTGGGATACGAGGCTTATTATACATAGTGAGCCAGAGGCTCTTACCACATTCTAAGCTTTAAGCTCTTTTTCACTGACGACTCCAGTCATAACTTCCTTTATCTTTTCATGCATATCATGTAATGAGATGCATCACATGTATACAATCAATAATTTGTGTTTGATCATTCACATACATATTCACATTCACAGTCACATTTTTCTTCAGACATAAGTCCGACATTCAACAATAACGTTGATTATCACTTATTTCTGGCAAATTCACATACAATGCACACTTCCAATATGTTTTTCATGCTCAAACACCTTAGATATTCAATATTCCGAATCAACACATTCACATCATATAGTAATTCAATATATAATTTAAACAAACAATTTATTCTCTGTGAGACCATCTAGGTTACTCAAAGTATGCTTCAGTTAGCTATTGCCTCAAGGTCCTGGCAATGTCTGGATGCGGTCGCTCAATTAGGGCTTCTATATCATGCAATACACATTTATACACATGAAACTTTGCACAATCCCATAATTATTCATTTATGCACATATTTATATGTGTTATGTACAACGCATGCTCAATGACAATCCCAGGTATATTTCCTTAATTCACATCTCATAATCATTTAACCTCATCTTTCAATCATTGTTTAATGCCTAATACACTTTACTCACCTTAATCACCTAATTGATCATCAACTAAGTTCATTCAAGACCATATTTAAGCCTAAATACATCATAAGGAAGTACCTTAACATTAGTTGGTTCAAACATCACTCAAAAGATAAACCTTTTACTCTATATGTCTACCCACAATCGTGGTGTCCCTCCCGTGATCGTGACAGAACCATATTTTTGCCAGGCCACGATCATGGGATGAAGGCCACAATCGTGGGGTGAGGGTTACGATCATAATAAAACCTTATTCTTGCCAGGCCAAGATCATGGCCTTCCTCCATTCATAGAATTCAGCATATATACTAACAACAATTTCATTCCAAATTTTCAATATTAACCTACATTTAAGCAACTTCATTACATGCTAATTTAGCCACCAATTTAGTTGTACTAAAATCCACAAAACTCAACTCATTTGGTTCACCATCTTTTACTTAACTTCATTCATTCATGAACTCCTATCATATATGCATTTTTAACTTTCTCCTTACTATATTCAAGACATCTCAAGCAAAGTCAATTATGTCTACTTTATTCCCCTTTTTATTCTCTCCTCATTTCTATTTCAATATTAAGCATAAAGCAATTTGTAACTTAGGGTTTACCAATCATATATAAAATAGAACATATCATTATATTTTTCTAGTTTACTAAATCCTTACTCCTTTCCATTACAAGAGCATTATTAAACACCTTTCTTAAAGATAAGTTTTTCCTCTTTCATTATACCCTTAACTTGCAATATAAATTCATCCATAATATATTCTATACTCATGATTTTCATATTCTCAAAATAAGAATACAACACATATATTTATTCATCAATTCCCTACCTTCATTGTCACAAAAAAGAACATGATCACATCTCTTCATTTTTCAACTTTCAACACTCATTCACACATTATTTACATACTTATATTATCTTTAAAACATCTTTTATACAACTCAAATCCATTATTAGTCATAAACACAAAACTAGTCATAAATATATCCATTTATTCCTCAACATTTTTGATCATTTTCATGCATCATTCACAATATAAATATATCCTAAAAACATCCTTATAACACCTCATAAATTATTACTCATCATATATTTAAAAACAAGACATCAATATCCTCATTCTTCATCCACGATACACATGTATATTGATCACTATTCTCATAATCATTTAACATCAAAATAATCACCATATGTGTTTCATATATGACTATCCGTGAAGATTAACATGCTACTTACTTGATTTACTCTAAGCTTCTTGGAATACTCCAAGAGGCCCTGACTCCTCATGTCACATGATCATCATCTTGGAGGTGGAGTAGGTTAGGTTTTCTCATGGTAAGATGATGAAGATAACGAAAATGAAAGTAACAAGTGGAGGGTGAGATCAAGGTTAAACATTGATAAATGTGGGTAAGTATTGAGGAAGTGAAGAAGAGAAGAGATGGAGAAAAATCACAAAGAGAAGAAGAAAGCAAGAGTGAAAATAATTAAAATGGTCTTTCAAGGTTAAAAGAATAGTGGGTGAGTGTGGCAAGGTAAGTGACACTTGTCAATTGCCACTTGTCACCTCCCCAAGGTTCCAATTGGTTCTTTTTAGTAACTAGTCCATTTATCTCCAATTTCTAATCCAATTGTCTACTATTTTTCTATGACACTTGTCATTAAATCCTAATGTCACTTATCAAAATTTCTATGCCATTTGACCCTTATTTCTACTACCACTTGTCAATTGTCTTGCCATTTGACATTTTTCCTAGTACAAGAATACCCATAAATTCAGAAATTTCCCAAATTTCATCAAAATTTCTAAATCAATAATTGTACTTGTTGGGTCCCGAAAATTTTAATTTATTCGAATTAATTATTTATTGACTCATGGATTTATTCGTTAATTATTTTTTATTTTATTTTATTATTTTGCCTTAATTGATTTAATTATGTGTTTAGATAGACATTTTTATGTTGGGCTTGGAAAATTG